>ML860985.1:0-24440 GCA_009831015.1 Picea engelmannii
TAAATATGCCACCAATCCTAGGACTTTGAATAATGTGGAACCTACACAATATCCTATGACGCTCTTAGCACAAAGACTTGAGAAAATGACAATTGAATTCTTGCAAAATTAGAATATCCTTATGAACAAGGTGACTAACCTAGATAGATATCAACAACATATCCTTCCCCCTAGACATCAATACAATGATAATCAACAACAACAAGGAAACCAAGGATGGAATCCTAGGCCCCCTAATGAGAAAAGAGTCCCTAACACCTCTGCACCTACTAATGTGATTAATCAAGAAGATGTCCCTTGGTTTTTTCCTTGTGGTGATTATTCAAATCCCCTTTTGTGGATTGATCATGTCGGGTCTTGTATAAGACCAAATCCCCTTTTGTGTATTGGTCAAACCATATTTATATGGTGGTATTTCTAAAGTAAGCCCCTGGTGTTTATAAAGTAGTTTTAACTACTCCTAGAAGAAGTCAACCCTACTAAGTGAAGAGACATAACCCTAGTGCCTCATCAACTAGTATTTATATGTGAGGATGGTGCCTCACTTATACACACTCACACTCACTCATCTAGTGTGCATATCTTGAAGGCAGTTGCAGTTGCAGGAGGAAGGAGAAGAGAGGCGCATGCTCAGTCTTGGTTTATCTTTGGTGTTTTGGTTTTACTCTTGGAATTGTATTGGCAATCTATTATTGAGGAAGTTTTGTTGGGTTTTCTCCCCCATGAGGGTTTCCAAGGATAAAATGTTGCGTACCTTGTGATTGTGTTTCTTTCAGTGATCCTCTTTATGTTGTTGTTTTGGAAATTCATTGAATGATCGTGTAATTTGTAAATAATCTAATCTTAACATGGTATCAGAGCTTGATTGAATAGAGAAACTTTCACTGGGTTTCTAAAAATGTCATTGTTCTCGTACAAGGAAATTAGGGCTTTTTACTGAAGAGGAATTTTTGACCAAAAAATATCTTGGAAAGTGCGCCTTTCCCTAGCGCATATTTTGGCAACTTGAGAGAAATTTTTCAGTGGCCAGATTCTCCGAAAAGTCAAACCCTATTTTTGGATGGTACCAAAAAACCAGATAACCAAGAAACCAGTACCAGAAGTACCAGTCTAGATTTGCGTGGGTCAAGTTTCAAGGGGTAAAAATTGGAATTTTATGAAACAGTCAACTCCATCCAACTCACCTCGTCCCAGTGCATCTCCTGGTAAGTTCAGATTCATTTTCTGGTCATTTTCCTAGCTCCACGTCAAGATGTATGCAAGCACCAAGCTTGTTGACATGTTAGAAGGTGTGGAAAATTTGCGTGCTTGGAAGTACAAAATTGGACTCATTATTGAAGAGAATGACCTTGCAAAATTCATAAAAGAAAATGTACTGGAACCCGAAGAAGATGAAGCCAAAGATAAGTACAAGAAGTATATGATTAGGGATAAAAGAATAATTGTAGATTCCATTAAAGACCACTTGATCCCTCAAGTGTCTTCTAAGAATAGTCCAAAATATATGTTCGATGCCCTAACTAGAATGTATGAAGGAAATAACATCAACTGGAAGATAAACTTGAGAACCCAGCTCAAGAATACACAGATGCAGAAAGGAGAAACCATTCAAGACTATTTCTCTACGGTTTCTCAATTCAAGGGATAGTTAAAAGAAATTGGAGACAACTTGGATGAAGATGAACTCATAATGACAACCATTAATGGTCTCACAAGACCTTGGGATGCCTTCATCCAAACTATTTTTGCAAGAAAAGATAAACTCCAATTTGACAGTTTATGGGAAGAATGTCTTCAAGAAGAAGCAAGAGTAGCCAACCGAGAAGACGTCCTATTAAGAGATGAAGATCAAGAATTAGTTTCTCATGCTAAAGGAGGAAATAAAAGGTCTCAGTTTCAAAAGGAGACCCACTTTCATAAAGAATCTCACCCTCCAAAGAGATTCTAGAAATATCATAAGGGTCAAAGAAAGGAAATAGATTTCTCCACTTATCAATGTTATCATTATGATAAGATGGGACACATTGCTAAGAATTGTCTTACTAGAAGGGAAGAATACAAGAAGAGAAATAACAAAAGACACCATGCCCATGCATCTGAAGATGATGATCCACCCAAGAAGTTAACTAAAGAAGAGATTGAAGTTTATGTTTAATTTTTAGTCCTCTCAGGATCTATGACACCTGGATAAGATACTTGGCTCATAGATAGTGGTTCCTCTAAGCACATGATAGGTCAGAAAGACATTATCTCTAGTCTTACATAAAAGGAATTTCCCCATAAAGTTTCACTTGGAGATAATTATCAGTACCCTATCAAAGGAATGGGATAATCCACCTACAAATTTGATTCAGGAACTCCAATGAGAATGAAGGATGTACTTTATGTACCAGGTTTGAAAAAGAACTTACTTTATATCTCAGCGCTAGATAAGAAAGGTTTCATGGTTGCATTCATAGATGGTGAATTTTTTATATGGCCTAAAGGAAAAACCATAGAAGATGCAGTTGTTATTGGGACAAAAGAAGGTGGTTTGTACAAGTTAAAAGGTCAATCAGATGTAGCCTTAACTCACTCTAATGAAAGTCCTTGTGAACTTTGGCATAGAAGACTAACTCACATCAACTACAAAGCCTTACCATATGTAAGCAAGGTAGTTACCGTTTTACTAGAATTAAAGGTTGATCATGAAGGTGTATGCAAAGGATGTGCACAAGGAAAGAACATAAATAATCATTTTCCAAAGAGAGACAGTGAAGAAAAAAAAAATTTGCAGCTTATCCACTCATATGTATGTAGCCCAATGCCATCAACCTCTCTAAGAGGGTATGTATACTATGTATCCTTTATTAATGATTACTCTCATAAGACCTGGGTTTATTTCTTGAAATCAAAAGATGAAGTACTTGGAAATTTCAAGGAATTAAAAGACTTGGTAGAAAACCTCTCTGAAAGGAAAATCAAGATACTCAGGTTAGACAATGGAGGAGAGTACACTTCAAATGAATTTGGAATATTTGCAGAGATGTCGGGATTAAGAGGGAGCTCACCACTCCCTATAATCCTCAACAAAATGTTGTAGTAGAAAGAAAGAATAGAACAATTATGGAAGCAGTAAAGACTATGATTCACGATCAAGATCTTCCAATGAACTTATGGGCTGAAGCAATAAGAACAACAGTGTATGTCCAAAACAAATTATCCCATAGTGAACTTGGATTCAAAACTCCCAAAGAAATTTTCACCGGAAAGAAGCCAGAAGTAAGCCATCTAAAAATATTTGGTTTTCCAGTATTTTTACACATTTCGAAAGAAAAAAGAACCAAGTTGGATCCTTCAGGAAAGAAGGGAATATTTGTTGGATACCATGAGGTATCTAAGTCCTTCAGAATTTACATACCAGGTTACCATCATATTGAGATCAATAGAGATGTAACCTTTGATGAAGATGCAACACTCAAAATATCAAGGAAATTCCAGCTTGAAGAAGTATATGAAGAATAACCTATAGCTCCCAGAGTTGCAGAACCCGCAGAGGAAGTTACAGTTACTTCTGATGATGAGATTACAAAATATCATGATATGTTAGAATCTCAAGAACCACCATGTATGACGATCTCTCACAAGAGAAAGCCATCTTGGGCAAGGGAACTTATTTAAGATGCAAAAAAGTATGGTGCCTCAGAAGGAACCATGAGACAAAGAAAGAAACCTAAGCCATTATCCAGCTATATGGCCTTGATGTGTGATCTCGTAGAAAAGGAACCTATTTGCTTTGAAGAATCCATTTAGAAGAAAGAATGGATGGATGCCATGATAGAAGAATACCAGCCCATTATAAATAATGATGTATCGGAAGTAGTTCCCAGACCAAAGAACAAAGATGCAGTACCTTCCATGTGGATATACAAGATAAAACATGCAGCAGATGGAAGTATTGAAAAACATAAGGCAAGATTTGTGGCTCATGAATTTTATCAAAAGGAAGGTATTGACTATGAAGAAACATTTGCTCTTGTAGCCAGATACACTTCTATCAAAACCATCATAGCTCTTGTAGCCAAAATGAACTGGAATTTACACCATATGGATATGAAAACAACCTTCTTAAATGGTGTTATTGAAGAAGTGTATATAGAACAACCATGAGGGTTTCAAGTTGAATATAGAAAGACTCATGTCTGCAGGTTGAAGAAATCTCTGTATGGATTGATGAAAGCTCCTAGAGCTTGGTATGGAATAATTGATAGTTTCATGACGAGCTTGGGATTTACCAAGAGTAAATCTGATTCTAACCTTTAGTTCAAAGTTATGAATGATGAGCCATTTATCTTGCTACTATATGTGGATGACATATTCTTAACAGGAAAAGAAAATCTCATCGCAGATTGCAAGAAGAATCTCACTGTAGAGTTTGAGATGAAAGACCTAGGGATGCATTATTTCTTAGGTCTTGAAGTTTTGGCAGAGCCCATAGAAGATATTCCTTAACCAAGGGAAGTATGAAGTTGAAATACTGAAGAGATTTGACATGTTGGAATGTAAATCCATGAAAACACCCATGGAAACAAGAAGCTCATGGTTGATAATTCATCAGAGTTGGTTGATGCTAATTTGTACAGACAAATTATTGGTTCGTTGATGTATATGATGAATACCAGTCCAGATATATGCTTTGATGTGAACACCTTGAGTCAGTATCTGATGGATCCTAGACGTGTTCACCTTGTAGCTGCAAAGTATGTGATGAGATACCTTAAGTGTTGATGATTGCAACTACGTGAAACATTCTTGAGGACACAAACCTGAGAGAGAGCCCCTAGAGGGGTGTGTGGTTCCTATATGAGACATAGTTAAAACATAAATATGGCCTCCTCCTTATGGAGATTTGAGAAGAACTCCAGATGATTCTCCTGTGTAACGCAGTGAGAAAGGATATCTACAGAGTTGGACTGTGGATGAGCACAAGGTGAACATGTGAAATCCCAAAGTGTTGGGTGCATCATCATGAGACAGAGATGAAGATGATGTACTAGCCTCCTCTTAGTAGAGAGTTGATGAGAAACTCCAGATGACTCTCCTGTGTAATGTAGTGGGAAAGAATATCTGTTGAGTGGACGTGTCTGTGAACGAGCATAGGTGAACGTGATCCTAGTGGTTGAGCACTAGTGAAGAAGTGGTTCTTTTGTGTAATGCAGTGAGCCAGAGATATGGACAACCCTATGGATTTTCCCCTAGTGGATGAGCACTAGTGGGTGTATGAGATCCCTTTCTATATTTTTCAAGATTCAAGCCCACCTGTAACCCTAATTATAATGTAAATGGTATAGGTCGGCCCCACCTTAATGTAATTGATAATTAATGTAAAAGATAATCAATCTCGTTAATACTAATTATATTATGAGATAGAGAGGTCGACCCTGCTATGCCAATAAACACTTTTGTTGACAGGCCAAGTCTAATATAATTAAAGGTAAATTCCCCATTGAGGAATCATATCTTTTGTGTGAGTTTGGAAATTTCAGCAAGTACATCTACTTGGGAAAAGTGCACACCTCTCTTGGGTGCTAGTCTTCTAGGGTTTATGAGAACCCTTTTGTGTGCTAGGTTTTTTGGGTGGTGAAGGTCTTTCTCTTGAGGAATATAGCAAAGGATTGGCTGGGTTTTCTTCCCTTGTTGAGAAGGGTTTCCCAGGATACTTCTCGTGTACTTGTGCATGGTGTTTCTTCTTCTGATCTTGGTTGCTGCAACAAAATTGTTTATGGTTTAAGTAAAATGAAAAAATAGAATGAAATTCATGTTTAAGCCTAGCTTATTGAAAAACCAACATGGTATCATAACATAGGTCTTGAATAACCCATTGCACAAGTTACAATCTTTTACCAGTCATCCCTCTTCTTCTGCAGAACTGTACGACCCTCCTAGGGTTTCTAGAAAATCCGTACGACCCTATTATTTTGGGTGTTTCAGCCTCTAAAACTTGGACGTTGAGGCAAATTTTTGCATAGGAGAGTACAACATTCTCCAACGCACTTCCAGAGACTCCCAAAGTGAAATTACGAACATTTTAAAAATTTGGCCCTAGGGTTTCACAATTTTTCTGCAGATTTATGTCTTTAGGGTTTCTGCAGCTCTTTGAAGAAGCCTTCAAGATTACCTGTGTTCTTATGAAATTCAAGGTTTATTGTTGGCTGTTATAAGCCCAACAAAACCTAAGTTTTCTATCCTATCCTAGTTGTTAGGTTTTCTATCTCAGTTAACAAGGGTTTGTGAAGAATCTAAAAATTTGATGAACAAAATTATGATGGAAGATAAGCTTGATGGATCAAGAAACTTAAAGTAACTGGAAGACAAGACTTCAGAGGAAAACTTATTGTGGGTGATACAATTTTTTTTACCAGAGACAATTATTGATGAAAGGAAGGAAGATGACGATAAGACAAGGAAGCCAATCATCTACACAAGCTCTTATAGTGAAGGGCCAACTTCAAAATAACAAGATGGAAAAAGGTGACACTGTGAATACCTTCTACATGAATATATCAGAGGACAGAGATCAACCAGGTGCCATTGGAGAAATCATATCAGCAACCTTAGGTTTGCACTTGTATATTTATTATTTGTATCATTGTCATGAGGGTAATTGCAGGAGGAAGGAATCTTTTGTTGAAGTCATGGATCAAGAGGGATCTCAGTGCATTCACAGGAACAACACACTAGAAGTGAAGACTCCAGGTTTTATTGTTGTAATTTTCATTCCTCTAACCTATATTTCTAAAGTTTTCTACATTTCAAGTACGTGTTTCATTTGTGACAACATTCCTTAAATTGTTTTGATTCTAGAGATGTACTCATTATTCTCCTTTAGGAGATATTCTTGTGTTGGTTCTTCTTGTTTTCTTGTTCCAGATAGGTTAACGACAAACGAATATGTTTATCCCTCAAAGGGGCTCACTTGACTCAAAGGGAGTCAAAATTATTTGAAAAAAAAAATGAAGAATAGAACCATGATTGAGGAAACCAATGCGATAATGCATGATCAGAATCCTTCTATGATTCTATGGGAAAAAGCATACATGACACAGTATATCTTCACCAGACTTTGAAAAACATAACTCCCAAAGAATCCTTCACCAGAGTGAAGCTTGATATTAAACACTTCAGGATATTTGGGTGCCCAATGTATTTTCATGTACCCAAAGAGAAGCAGTCCACACTATACCCTTCAGGGAGAAAGGATAAATTTATGGGATAACAGTGAATCTTTGAAGCAATTTCAGATTGACATCCCTGGTCAGAGACAGATTGAGACAAGAAGAGATGTTGTCCTTGAAGAAGATACAACCTTTCAAGGATCCAAAGAATCTTAGATGGAGATTGAAAGTGAAATAATTCCTTCTCTCCCTTCAACAGTTCAGAAGGAGACAAACATTATTCCAGATAATCCAAATCTCCATTTGATATGTCCAGAGATATTGCAATAGGGCATAAAAGGCCTTCCTAGGATCATTTTGCAGGAGGCAAAGAAACATACAAGTCTCTCAAGGCACATCCCGAGAAAGAAAAATATATTTTCGAGCTATCCTTCAGTCATGAGCCACTTCATTGATTCTGAGCCTCCTTGTCTTGGAGAAGAAACAGAAGAACAGGTTTGGTAAGATTCCATAACAAAAGAATACCATTATATCTTAAATAAATATGTATAAGATATTGTTCAGAGACCATAAGAGAAGTCTGTGGTGATTTCCAAGTGGATCTATAATATCAAGCATGCAGCTGATGGAAGTGTCGAGAAATACAAAGCACGATCTATAGCCAGAAGACTCTCACAAACAAAGGGAGTTGTATATGATGATACACGTGATCTAGTAAGCCCGATACACTTCCATACGTACTACCATCCATGAGTTGAAAACTATATCAAATGGATGGATTCTTGATGAGTTTGGGTTTCAACAAGAGTGTTGTTGATCCAAACCTATGTTATTACAATGCTGGTGATGAGAGCCTGATTTTGATGACTTATTCAGAAATCCTTGTTGTTGGATACAAGTAAGCTTTGACTTCTGATTTTGAGATAAAGGATCTAAGTATGATACACTACTTCTTGAGACAAGAAGTATGACGGAGGACCGATGAGATTTTTCTTGAGTTAAGGAAAACATACAGTGGGAATATTAAAGAAGTTCAGTATGACAGAATGCAAAACCATCGTGATGGATTTGAAGAAAATGAATGATGATGATTCAGACAAGATTGATCCACAACTAATTGGATCATTGATGTATCTGGCTAACACCAGACTAGATTTATGCTATGCAGGCAATGTGCTTAGTCAATCCATGAGTTAGCCGAGACAGACTCACTGGATAAGCAGTAAATCATGTCTTGAAGATATATATGAGGCACAGTTGGATATGGCTTGAGATATGCCTCTAGTGTGAACTTGAGTTTGCAGGATATGTTGATACAGATTCAGCAAAGAGTACAGTGGACCAGAAGAGAACATTTGGTTTTTGTTTTTCCGTGAAAGTTGTCATGGTTTCCTAGTGCAACAGGAAACTAAGCCCTTTGGCCTTGAAAGCCACAAAAGAAGAATATGTATCATTGAGTGTGCGAAGAAGTGAGGCTTCATAAAATTCTGACAGATTTACTTCATCATGAGATGGATTCTATGATGATAACCAGAGTTGTTTGTAAAGCTCTTTGAGAACCCAGTGTTTCATGATAGATTGAAACCCGTTGAGATAAAATATCTTTATATCAGAGACATGATGCAGAGTAAAATAGTACACATGCAGTACCTTCCTACACATGAGCAAATTGCAGACATCTTCGCCAAATTATCTTGGTGAAGGATACCTCCCTAGTTGAAAGGGAGTGTTGATGACTACAACCAAGACAAAGTTCAAAGTACATCTGTGTGATACTTGGCATGATGACAAATGCCTCCCTAGCTGAGAGGGAGTGTTGATGATTGAAACTACATGAGACATTCTCCAGGACACAAACCTGAGAGAGAGCCCCTGAGAGGGGTGTGTGGTTCCTATCTGAGATAGATATGGAATGTAGATATGGTCTCCTCCTTACAAAGAGTTGAGAAAAAATCCATATGATTATCATGTGTAACGCAGTGAGAAAGGATATTTGCAGAGTTGGACATTCCTGTGGATGATCACAAGGTGAACATGTGAAATTTGAAAGTGTTGGGTGCATCGTCATGAGAGAGAGATGAAGATGATGTATTATCCTCCTATGAGCATAGAGTTGATGAGAAAATCTAGATGAATCTCCTCTTTAATGTAGTGGGAAAGAAGATCAGTTGAGTGGACGTTTCTGTGGACAAGCACAGGTGAACTTTATCCTAGTGGTTGAGTACTAGTGAAGAAGTGGTTCTTCTGTTTAATGCAGTGAGCCAGAGATATGGACATCCCTATGGATGTGCCCCTAGTGGTTGAGCACTAGTGGGTGTATGATATCCCCTGCTATATTGTTCAAGAGTCAGAACTGTCTGTCACCCTAATTGTAATGTAATGGGTACAGGTCGGCCCCACCTTAATGTAATGATAATTAATGTAAAAGATAATTATTCTCGTTAATATTAATTATATTATGAGATAGATAGGTCGGACCTGTTGTGAAAATATACACTTTTGTTGATAGGTCAAGTCTAATATAAGTAAATGTAAATTCCCCATTGAGGAATCCTATCTTTTGTGTGAGTTTGGAAATTTCAGCAAGTACATCTATTTGGGAAAAGTGTGCACCTCTCTTGGGCACTAGTCTTCTAGGGTTTTTGAGCACCCTTTTGTGTGCTAGTTTTTATTGGTGATGAAGGTATTTCTCTTGAAGAATATAGCAAAGGATTGGCTGGGTTTTCTTCCCTTGTTGAGAAGGGTTTCCCAGGATACTTCTTGTGTACTTGTGCATGGCGTTTCTTCTTGTGAACTTGGTTGCTACAAAATTATCTGTTATGGTTAAGACAAATGATAAAATTGAATGAACTTCATGCTTAACCTTTCTCATAGAAAAAAAAAATAATACATCATCTTCATCTCTGTCTCATGATGATGCACCCATCACTTTAGGATTTCACAGAGTCACTTGAATCATAGGGATTCAAAACTATTTGAAAAAAAAAAGGAATAATAGAACCATCATTGAGGCAACCAATGCAATAATGCATGATCAGAATCCTTCTATGATTCTATGGGTAGAAGCATACATGACACAGTATATGTTCAGAACAAGAGTCTTCACTAGACTTTGAAAAACATAACTCCTGAAGAATCCTTCACCAGATTGAAGCCTGAGATTGAACACTTCAGGATATTTGGGTGCCCAATGTATTTTCATGTACCCAAAGAGAAACAGTCCACACTATACCCTTCAGGGAGAAAGGATACATTTATGGGATAATAGTGAATCTTCGAAGCAATTTCAGATCGACATCCCTGGTCAAAGACAGATTGAGACAAGCAAAGATGTTGTCCTTGAAGAAGATACAACCTTTCAAGGATCCAAAGAATCTCAGATGGATATTGAAAGTGAAACAATACCTTCTCCCCCTTCAGCAGTTCAGAAGGAGACAAAAATTATTCCAGATAATCCAGATCTCCATTTGATATTTCCAAAGATATTTCTATAGGGAATAAAAGGCCTTCCTAGGATCATTCTGCAAGAGGCAGAGAAACATACAAGCCTCTCAAGGCACATCCCGAGAAAGCAAAAGATATTTTCGAGCTATCCCTTAGTCATGAGAAACTTCATTGATTATGAGCCTTCTTGTCTTGGAGAACCAACAGGAGAGCAGGTATGGCAAGATGCCATAACAAAAGAATACCAATATATCTTAAATAAAGATGTATAAGATATTGTTTAGAGACCATAAGAGAAGTCTGTGGTGACTTCCAAGTGGATCTATAATATCAAGCATGCAGTTGATGGAAGTGTCGAGAAATACAAAGCACGATCTATAGACAGAAGACTCTCACAAGCAGAGGGAGTTGTCTATCATGAGACACGTGATCTAGTAATCCCGATACACTTCCATCCGTACTACCATCCATGAGTTGGAAACTATATTAGATGGATGGATTCTTGATTATTTTGGGTTTCAGCAAGAGTTTTGTTGATCCAAACCTATGTTATTACAATGTTGGTGACGAGAGCCTGATTTTGATGACTTATTTAGAAATCCTTGTTGTTGGATACAAGTAAGCTTTGACTTCTGATTTCAAGATAAAGGATATAAGTATGATACACTACTTCTTGAGACAAGAAGTATGACAGAGGATCGATGAGATTTTTCCTGAGTCAAGGAAAACATACAGTGGGAATATTAGAGAAGTTCAGTATGACAGAATGAAAAACCACCGTGATGGATTTGAAGAAAATGAATGATGATGATTCAGACAAGATTGATCCATAGCTGATTGGATCATTGATGTATCTGGTTAAAACCAAACCGAATTCATGCTATGCAGTGAATGTTCTTAGTCAATCCATGAGTCAGCCGAGTCAGACTCACTGGATAAGTAGTAAATCATGTCTTGAAGATGTATACGAGGCACAGTTGGATATGGCATGAGATATGCATAAAGTGTGAACTTGAGTTTGCAGGATATGCTGATACAAATTGAGCAAAGAGTATAGTGGACCAGAAGAGAACATTCATATTTTTTTTTCCATGAAAGTTGTCATGGTTTCCTAGTACAGAAGGAAATAAAGCTCTGTGGCCTTGAAATCCACATAAGAATAATATGTATCATTGAGTGTGTGAAGTAGTGCGACTTCATAAAGTTCTGATAGATTTACTTGATCATGAGATAGATTCTATGATGATAACCAGAGCTGTGTGTAAATCTCTTTGAGAACCCAAGGTTTCATGATATATTGAAACACATTGAGATAAAATATCTTTATATCAGAGACATGATGCAGAGGAAAATAGTACACATGCAGTGCCTTCCAACACATGAGCAGATTGTAGACATATTCACCAAATTATCTTGGTGAAGGATACCTCCCTAGTTGAAAGGGAGTATTGATGACTACAGCCAAGATAAAGTTCAAATTACATCCATGTGAGAGTTGGCATGATGAAGAATGCCTCCCTAGATGAGAGGGAGTGTCGATGATTACAACTACGTGAGACATTCTCCAGGATATAAACGTGAGAGAGAGCCTGTGAGAGGGGTGTGTGGTTCCTATATGAGACAGAGTTGGAACATAGTGATGGCCTCCTCCTTACAGATATTTGAGAAGAACTCCAGATGATTCTCCTGTGTAACACAATGAGAAAGGAGATATGCAGAGTTGGATGTGCCTGTGGATGAGCATAAAGTGAATGTGTGAAATCCCAAAGTGTTGGGTGCATCGTCATGAGACAGAGATGAAGATGATGTATTAGCCTCCTCTAAGCAGAGAGTTGATGAGAAAATCTAGATGACTCTCCTCTTTAATGCAGTGGGAAAGAAGATCTGTTGAGTGGACGTGTCTGTGGACGAGCACAGGTGAACTTGATCCTAGTGGCTGAGTACTAGTGAAGAACTGGTTCTTCTGTGTAATGCAGTGAGCCAGAGATATGGACATCCCTATGGATGTTCCCTTAGTGGCTGAGAGATAGTGGGTGTATGATATCCCTTACTATATTTTTCAAGAGTCAGAATTGCCTGTCACCCTAATTGTAATGTAATGGGTACAGGTCGACCCCACCTTAATGTAATGATAATTAATGTAAAAGATAATTAATCTCGTTAATATTAATTATATTATGAGATAGAGAGGTCGGACCTGTTGTGAAAATATACACTTTTGTTGATAGGTCAAGTCTAATATAAGTAAAGGTAAATTCCCCATTGAGGAATCATATCTTTTGTGTGAGTTTGGAAATTTCAGCAAGTACATCTATTTGGGAAAAGTAAGCACCTCTCTTGGGCGCTAGTCTTCTAGGGTTTTTGATCACCCTTTTCTGTGCTAGTTTTTCTTGGTGGTGAAGGTATTTCTCTTGAAGAATATAGCAAAGGATTGGCTGGGTTTTCTTCCCTTGTTGAGAAGGGTTTCCCAGGATACTTCTTGTGTACTTGTGCATGGTGTTTCTTCTTGTGAACTTGGTTGTTGCAATAAAATTGTTTATGGTTTAAGTAAAATGAAAAAATGGAATGAACTTCATGCTTAAGCCAAGATTATTGAAAAAAAAAATGGTATCAGAACATAGGTCTTGAAGAACGCATTACACAAGCTATAATATTTTACTAGTCATCCCTCTTCTTCTGCAGAATTGTATGGCCCTCCTAGGGTTTTTAGAAAATCTGTACGACCCTATTATTTTGGGTGTTTCAGCCTCTAAAACTTGGACGTTGAGGAAAATTTTGGCATAGGAGAGTACGACCTTCTCTAGTGCACCTTCAGAGATTATTAGAGAGAAATTCCGAGCATTTTGAAAATTAGGGTTTCATAATTTTTCTGCAGATTTATGTCTTTAGGGTTTTGCAGCTCTTTGAAGAAGCCTTCAAGATTACTTGTGTTCTTCTGACTTTCAAGGATTTTTGTTTGCATTTCCCAACAAAACCTAAGGTTGCCATCCTAGCCTAGCCATTAGGTTTTCTAGCCCAGTTAACAAGGGTTTGTGAAGAATCTAAAAATATGATGAACAAAACTATGATGGAAGATCAGATTGATGGATCAAGCAACTTCAAGTTCTTGGAAGACAATACTTCAGAGGAAAACTTATTGTGGGTGATACAAAAATGTTTAACAGAGACAACTATTGATCAATGGAAGGAAGATGATGACAATACAAGGAAGCCAATCATATACACAAGCTCTTACAGTGAAGGACCAACTTCAAAATAACAAGATGACAAAAGGTGACACTCTGAATACCTTCTACATGAATATATCAGAGGACAAAGATCAACTAGGTGACATTGGAGAAATCATATCAGCACCCTCAGGTATGCACTTGTATATTTCTTATTTGTATCATTGTCATGAGGGTAAGTGCAGGAGGAAGGAACCTTTTGCTGAAGTCATGGATCAAGAGGGATCTCAATGCATTCAGAGGAACAACACACTGGAAGTGAAGACTCCATGTTTGATTGTTGTAATTGTCATTCCTCTAACCTATATTTCTAAAGTTTGCTACATTACAAGTAGGTGTTGTAGCTGTGACAACATTCCTTAAATTGTTTTAATTCTAGAGATGTACTCATTATTATCCTTTAGGAGATATTCTTGTGTTGGTTCTTTTTGTTTCCTTGTTCCAGATAGGTTAAAAAAAAAGGAAGATGCTTATCCCTCAAAGGGAGTCACTTGACTAAGAGGGAGTCAAAACTATTTGAAAAAAAAAAGGAAGAATAGAACCTTCATTAAGGCAACCAATGCAATAATGCATGATCAGAATCCTTCTATGATTATATGGTCAGAAGCATACATGACACAGTATATGTTTAGAACAAGAGTCTTCACCAGAATTTGAAAAAAATAACTCCTAAAGAAGCCTTCACCTGAGTGAAGCCTGAGATTGAACACTTCAAGATATTTGGGTGCCCAATGTATTTTCATGAACCCAAAGAGAATAAGTCCAAGCTATACCCTTCAGGGAGAAAGAATACATTTATGGGATAACAATGAATCTTCGAAGACATTCCAGATCGACATCCCTAGTCAGAGACAGATTGAGACAAGAAGAGATGTTGTCCTTGAAGAAGAGATAAACTTTCAAGGATCCAGAGAATCTCAGATGGAGATTGACAGTGAAACAATACCTTCTCCCCCTTCATCAGTTCAAAGGGAGAAAAACATTATTCCAAATAATCCAGTTGCTCCAGTTGATATGTCCAGAGATATTACAATAGGGAATAAAAGTCCTTCCTAGGCTCATTTTGCAGGTGGCAGAGAAACATACAATCTTATCAAGGCACATCCAGAGAAAGAAAAATATATTTTCAAGCTATCCTTCAGTCACGAGCCACTTCATTGAGTCTAAGCCTCCTTGTCTTGGAGAAGCAACAGGAGAACAAGTATGGGAAGATGCCATAACAAAATAATACCAGTATATCTTAAATAATGATGTACAATATATTGTTTAGAGACCATAAGAGAAATATGTGGTGACTTCCAAGTGGATCTATAAGATCAAGCATGGAACTTATGGAAGTGTCGAGAAATAAAAAGCGAGATGTATAGCCAGAAGACTCTCACAAATAGAGGGAGTTGTGTATGATGTGACACTTGATCCAGTAAGCCTGACACACTTCCATCCGTACTACCATCCATGTGTTGGAAACTATATCATATGGATGGATTCTTGATGAGTTTGGGTTTCAGCAAGAGTGTTGCTGATCCAAACCTGTGTTATTACAGTGTTGGTGACAAGAGTCTGATTTTGATGACTTATTCAGAAAGACTTGTTGTTGGATACAAGTAAGCTTTGAATTATGATTTCGAGATAAAGGACCTAAGTATGATACACTACTTCTTGAGACAAGAAGTATGACAGAGGACCGATAAGATTATTCCCGAGTCAAGGAAAACATACAGTGTGAATATTAAAGAAGTTCAGTATGACAAAATGAAAAACCACCATGGTGGATTTGAAGAAAATGAATGATGATGATTCAGAAAAGATTGATCCACAACTGATTCGATCATTGATGTTTCTGGTTAACACCAGACCGGATTCATGCTATGAAGTGAATGTGCTTAGTCAATCCATGAGTCAGCCGAGACAAACTCATTGGATAAGTAGTAAAGAATGTCTTGAAGATATATATGAGGCACATTTGGATATGGACTAAGATATGCCTCCAGCGTGAACTTGATTTTTCAAGATATGTTGATACAGATTGAGCAAAGAGTATAGTGGACTGGAAGAGAACATTCAGTTGTTGTTTTTCTGTGAAAGTTGTCATGGTTTCCTAGTGCAGCAGGAAACAAAGATCTATGGCCTTGAAAGCCACAGAAGCAGAATATGTATCACTCAGTTTGCGAAGCAGTGCGACTTCATAAGTTTCTAACAGATTTACTTGATCATGAGATGGATTATATGATGATAACCAGAGTTGTGTGTAAAACTCTTTGAGAACCCAATGTTTCATGATAGATCGAAACACGTTGAGATAAAATATATTTATATCAGAGACATGATGCAGATGAAAATAGTACACATGAAATACCTTCTTACACATGAGCAGATTGCAGACATCTTTGCCAAATTAGATTGGTTTAGGATACCTCCCTAGTTGAGAGGGAGTGTTGATGACTACAACCAAGACAAATTTCAAAGTACATCCATGTGAGACTTGGCATGATAAAGAATTCCTCCCTAGCTGAGAAGGAGTGTTGATGATTGTAGCTACGTGAGACATTCTCCAGGACAAAAAGCTGAGAGAGATCCCCTCAGAGGGGTGTGTGGTTCCTATCTGAGACATAGCTAGAACGTAGAGATGGTCTCCTCCTTACAGAGAGTTGAGAATAAATCTAGATGATTCTCCTGTGTAACAAAGTGAGAAAGGAGATCTTCAGGTTTGGACGTGAATGTGGATGAGCACAAGGCGAACATATGAAATCCTAAAGTGATGGGTGCATCATCATGAGATAGAGATGCATATGATGTATTTTTTTATTTTTCTATGAGAAAGGTTAAGCATGAAGTTCATTCAATTTTAGCATTTGTCTTAACCATAACAGATAATTTTGCAGCAACCAAGATCACAAGAAGAAACATCATGCATAAGAACACAAGAAGTATCCTGGGAAACCCTTCTCAACAAGGGAAGAAAATCCAGCCAAATCCTTTGCTATATTCTTCAAGAGAAAGAACTTCACCACCAATAATACCTAGCAGACAAGAGGGTGCTCAAACCCTAGAATACTAGCGCCCAAGAGAGGTGCACATTTTTCCCAAGAAGATGTACTTGCTGAAATTTCCAAACTCACATGAAAGATATGATTCCTCAATGGGGAATTTACCATTACTTATACTAGACTGAACCTGTCAACAAAAGTGTCTATTCGCACAACAGGGTTGACCTCTCTATCTTATAATATAATTAATATTAGCCAGATTAATTATCTTTTACATTAATTACTAGTCACATTAAGGTGGGGCCAACCTATACCATTTACATTACAATTAGGGTTACAGGTAGGTCCGACTCTTGAAAAATATAACAATGGATCTTATACACCCACTAGTGCTCATTCATCAGGGGCACATCCATAGGGATGTCCATATCTCTGGCTCACTTCATTACACATAAGAACCACTTCTTCACTAGTGCTCATCCACTAGGATCACGTTCACTTGTTCTCGTCCACATGCACGTCCACTCATCAGATCTTATTTCCCATTGCATTACACAGGAGAGTCATATGGATTTTCTCATCAACTCATCTTATCAGAGGAGGATAATACATCATCTTAATTTATGTTCTCATGACGATGCACCCAACACTTTGGGATTTCACACGTTCACCTTGTGCTCAACCATAGGCATGTCCAACTCTGCAGATCTCCTTTCTCACTGCGTTACATGGAAGAATCATCTGGAGTTATTCTCAACTCTCTGTAAGGAAGAGGCCATCTCTACATTCCAACTCTATCTCAGATAGGAACCACACACCCCTCTCAGGGGATTTCTCTCAGGTTTGTAAGCTGGAGAATGTATCACATAGCTGCAATCATCAACACTCCCTCTCAGCTAGGGAGGCATTTTCTACCAGGCCAAGTATCTCATGGAAATACTCGAGATTTGTCTTGGAAAATGGTTTGGTGAAGATATATGTGATATGTTCATGAGTAGGAAGATATTGCACATGTATTGTCTTCCTCTGTACCATGTCTCTGATATAGTGATACTTTATTTCAATGTGTTTCGATCTGTCATGAAACATCGGGTTCTCAGAGAGATTTACACAGCTCTGGTTATCACAATGAATAGTAGTAGGATCCATCTCATGATTGAACAAGTCAATCAGAAGTTTGTGAATCCACACTGCTTCACAGACTGCTACACTCAATGCAATGTACTCTGCCTTTGTGGTGCTTAATGCGACAAATATTTGTTTTTAGCTACACCAGGAAACCATGGCAAAACCTAAAGTGAAGCAACAACCAGAGGTGCTTTTTCTGTCTACTGCGCTTCCTACCCAATCTGCATTGGCATATCCTTGCAGGCTCAAGTCCACACTGGAGGCATATCTCAGGCCATAACGAATTGTTCCTTGTAAGTATCTTAATACATGTTTTGCATCTATCTAGTGTGTCTGTCTCAGTTGGCTCATAAACTCTCTAAGAACATTTACTGCATAGAAAATGTCTGGTCTCATGTTAACCAGATACATCAATGATCCAATCAATTGTTGATATAAGTGTGGATCTACATCTCCTGACTCAGTATCACTCATTTTCTTCAAATCAGTAACCATTGGAGTGGGCATCGATTTGAATTCTTTCATGCCGAACTTTTTCAGTATAACCATAGTATATTTTCCTTGAATCTGGAAAATCTCATCTGTTCTCTGCCATACTTATAGTCCCAAGAAGTAGTGCATCAATCCCAAATCCTTCATTTCAAATTTAGTAGTCAATGCTTGTTTGCATTCAACAATGAGTCTCTCTGAACTGGTGAGTAAAAGGTCGTCCACATATAGGACCAAAATCAAACACTCATTTCCATCAATGTGATAATATAAGTTTGGGTCAGCAACACTTTTGTTGAATCCCAAACTCGTCATAAATCCATCCATTTTATCATACCAAGCACATGGTACTTGTGTACAATGAATCCTTCTAGATGCTCAATATAAATTTCATCCTCAATTTTACCATTGAGAAAGGTTGTCTTTACATCCATTTGATGTAGCTTCCAACCCATGGAAGCAGCTAGTGCAATGATGAATCGAATGGAGGTGTATCGGGATACTCGTGCAAAAGTCTCGTCATAGTCCACTCCCTCTATTTGTGAAAACCCTTTGGCCACAAATATTGATTTGTATTTTTCGACGCTTCCATTAGCAACATGATTTCTTTTATAAATCCATTTGGAATTCACTACAGACTTTCTCTCTGGTCTTGGAACAACATCTCATACATCATTTTTTAGTATAGATTGGTATTCTTCAGTCATGGCATCTTGCCATACTTGTTCACCTTAAGCTTCTCCATGACAAGATGGCTCTGAGTCAATAATGTGGATCATGGCTGAAAGGTAGCTTGAGAATCTATTTGGTCTCTTTCTCCCTCTGGTTGTTCCTTGTGGGGATTTATGCCCTTCTGCTTCTTGTAGAGTTTGCCGGGCCCAAGCAGACCTTTTATGTCCAATTGTGATATCTTTGGGTATGTTGCTTGGAGAAACTGAATCGGCTGGAACAACTAGATCAACTAGAGCTATTGGATCATCTGGAATAATATATGTCTCCCTATGAATTGTTGAAGGGGGAGAAGGCACTATCTCACTATCAATTTCCATCTGAGATTCTCTGGATTTCTGGAAGGCTACTTCTTCTTCAAAAGTAACATCTCTTCTTACTTCAATTTGTCTCTGACCATGAATGTAGATTCGATATGCTTTTGAGGATTCACTGTATCCAACAGATGTGCCCTTCCTTCTTGAAGGTTCTAGCTTGGATATCTTTTCTTTGGGTACATGAAGATATACTCGACATCCAAATATTCTGAAGTGTTGAATCTCAGGCTTCACTTTGTTGAAGGCTTCTTCTGGAGTAATTTTCTTTAGGATCTGATGAGGGCTTCTATTTTGAACATACAATGTTGTCATACATGCTTCTGCCCATAGAATCATAGGTAGACTTTGATCATGTATCATTACTTTTGTTACCTCAATGATAGTTCTGTTTTTCCTTTCAGCAACCCCATTTTGTTGAGGGTTGTAAGGAACTGTGAACTCCCTCTTGATTCATGCTTCAATACAAAAACTATTGAATTATTTTGAGGTGTATTCTCCTCCATTATCTAATCTTAATATTTTGATTTTTTTTCCGGTCTAGTTCTCAAAATGAGCTTTGAATTCTTGAAATTTTGCAAGGACTCCATCCTTGTTCTTTAGAAAGTAAATCCAGGTTTTCCTGGAGTGATCATCTATGAAGAGTACATAGTATAAGTACCCATTTAGAGATGAAACAGTCATTGGCCCACATACATCTGAATGTGTCAAGTCCAAGAGTTCCTTGGATTTTTTGTCACTGCTTGGGAAGGATCCTTTAACATTTTTTCCAAGGGAACAACCTTTTCAAACACCCTTATGTTGAATCTGTATTTCCGGTAGACCTGTTACCATTTTCCTTAGAGCTAGAAGAGATCTATAATGAATGTGAGCAAGTCTTCTATTCCATAGCTCACTCAAGCTGATAGTGTCATGTAGTAAGGCTTGGATTGGTTTGATGGTTAATCTGTACAAGATATTTTCTCGGACACCAATTACCTTGGTAGCACTTATATGAGAGTCTTTGTGCCATGCAAGAACTCTTCCTTCTGAGAAGGTAATCTTATAGCCTTTGTCTTCCAAGGCAGAAATAGAGACAAGGTTCCTCTTCATTCTGGGTACATATAGTACTTCTTCTAATTGAAGTTGCATATCTGAATCTAGTTGGAAGGTATAAGTTCCAACTCCTCTCACATTATATCTGGCATCATCTCCAAGAACAACATGTAGATGTGTCTCTTTCTCAACGAAATGTGTTAGGTGATTTCTAAGACCGGTCATGTGCCTAGAGGCACCACTATCAATCAAACAAGTATTATCATTGGTAGGGACCATACCTAAGAGTGATGAGATGTTTATGTCTTCATTTATTTGAGGTCTTGTCTTCCTAGAACCGAGTTTTCTTCAATCATCAAGCTTGCCTCCCATCATGATTTTTCCCATTTTGGATTCTTCACAAACCCTTGTCAACTAGGCTAGAAAACCTAACGGCTAGGCTAGGCTAGCACTTTTAGTATTTGTTGGACTTATGACTACCAAAAATAATCCTTTGAGAAGTATGATAGCCTTGGTAAGCTGAAGATCTTCTTCAAAGAGTTGCAGAAACACAATTCTGAAATTTTCTGCAGAATTTAACAAAACCCTAGGGCCAAAAAGTCAAAATGCTCAGGATTGCAATTTGAGACTTGTTGGAGGTGAAATGAAGGATTTTGTACACACATATGTCCTTTTTATCCCCAACATCCAAGTTTTAAGTGTTTAAAACCCTCATAAGGGTAGGTCGTACATATTTTCTGGAAACCCTAGGAGGGTCGTACGGTTTCTGCAGAAGAGAGAGAGGAAGGTTGAAATATGTTTTATGCAATAGGTTCTTCAAGACCTATGATATTATACCATGCTGATTTTTCTATGAGCAAGGTTAAGCATGAAGTTAATTCAATTTTAGCATTTGTCTTAACCATAACATATAATGTTGCAGCAACCAAGATCACAAGAAGAAACACCATGCACAAGAACACAAGAAGTATCCTGGGAAACACTTCTCAACAAGGGACTAAAACCCAACCAAATCCTTTGCTATATTCTTCAAGAGAAATGCCTTCACCACCAATAACACCTAGCACACAAGAGGGTTCTCAAACCCTAGAAGACTAGCGCCCAAGAGAGGTGCACACTTTTCCCAAGAAGATGTACTTGCTGAAATTTCCAAACTCACATGAAAGATATGATTCCTCAATGGGGAATTTACCTTTAATTATACTAGACTGAACCTGTCAACAAAAGTGTCTATTGGCACAACAGGGCCGACCTCTCTATCTTATAATATAATTAATATTAACCAGATTAATTATCTTTTACATTAATTACCAGTCACATTAAGGTGGGGCCGACCTGTACCCTTTACATTACAATTAGGGTTACAGGTAGGTCTAACTCTTGAAAAATATAACAAGGGATATTATACACCCACTAGTGTTCATACACTAGGGGAACATCCATAGGGATGTCCATATCTCTGGCTCACTTCATTACACAAAATAACCACTTCTTCACTAGTCCTCTACCACTAGGATCATGTTCACCTGTGCTCGTCCACAAGCACGTCCACTCAATAGATCTTCTTTCCCACTGCATTACACAAGAGATTCATCTGGAGTTTCTCATCAAATCCTCTGCTTAGAGGAGGATAATACATCATCTTCATTTATGTTCTCATGACGATGCACCCAACACCTTGGGATTTCACAGGTTCACCTTGTGCTCAGCCACAAACACGCCCAACTTTGCAAATCTCATTTCTCACTACGTTACACGGGACAATCATCTGGATTTATTCTCAACTCTATGTAAGGAGGAGGCCATCTCTACATTCAAACTATGTCTCAGATAGGAACCACACACCCCTCTTATGAGATTTCTCTCAGGTTTGTAAGATGGAGAATGTCTCACATAGCTCCAATCATCAACAATATTAGCCTCCTCTAAGCAGAGAGTTGATGAGAAACTACAGATGAATCTCTTATGTAATGAAATGGGAAATAATATCTATTGAGTGGACGTGTCTGTGGACGATCACAGGTGAACATGATCCTAGTGGTTGAGCACTAGTGAAGAAGTGGTTCTTCTGTGTAATGCAATGAGCCAGAGATATGGACATCCCTATGGATGTGCCCCTAGTGGTTGAGCACTAGTGGGTGTATTAGATCCATTGATATATTGTTCAAGGGTTAGACCTTCCTGTAACCCTAATTGTAATGTAAAGGATACATGTCAGCCCCATCTTAATTTAATTGATAATTAATGTAAAAGATAATTAATCTCGTTAATATTAATTATATTATGAGATAGAGAGGTCATCCCTATTGTGCCAATAGACACTTTTGTTGATAGGTAAAGTCTAATATAAGTAAAGGTAAATTCCCCATTGAGGAATCATATCTTTTCTTTGAGTTTGAAAATTTCAGTAAGTACATCTACTTGGGAAAAGTGTGCACCTCTCTTGGGCACTAGTCTTCTAGGGTTTATGAGAACCCTTTTGTCTACTAGGTTTTATTGGTGGTGAAGGTCTTTCTCTTGAATAATATAGCAAAGGATTGGCTGGTGTTTTTTCCCTTGTTGAGAAGGATATCCTAGGATAATTCTTGGGTACTTGTGCATGGTGTTTCTTCTTGTGATCTTGGTTGATGCAACAAAATTGTTTATGGTTTAAGTAAAATGAAAAAATGGAATGAACTTCATGCTTAGCTTATTGAAAAATCAACATGGTATCTGAACATAGTTCTTTAAGAACCCATTTCACAAGCTACAAGCTTTTACCAGTCATCCCTCTTCTTCTGCTGAACCGTACGACCCTCCTAGGGTTTTTAGAAAATCTGTACGACCCTCTTCTTTTTGGTGTTTCAACCCCTAAAACTTGGACGTTGAGGCATATTTTGGCATAGGGTAGTATGACCTTCTCTAGCGCACCTCCATAGACTCTAAGAGTGAAATTCCGATCATTTTGAAAATTTGGCTCTAGGGTTTCTAGGGTTTCACAATTTTTCTGGAGATTTATGTCTTTAGGGTTTTTGCAACTCTTTTAAGAAGCCTTCAAGATTACCCATGTTCTTATGAATTTCAAGGCTTATTGTTGGCAGTCATAAGCCCAACAAAGCCTAAGGTTTGTAGCTTAGCCTAGCAGTTAGGTTTTCTAGCCCAGTCAACAAGGGTTTGTGAAGAATCTAAAAATATGGTGAACAAAACTATGATGGAAGATAAGCTTGATAGATCAAGAAACTTCAAGTTCTTGGAAGACAAGACTTCAGAGGAAAACTTATTGTGGGTGATACAAAAATGTTTACCAGAGACAACTATTGATGAATGGAAGGAAGATGACGACAAGACAAGGAATCCAATCATCTACACAAGCTCTTACAGTGAAGGTCCATCTTCAAAATAACAAGTTGAAAAAAGGTGACATCGTGACTACCTTCTTCATGAAGATATCAAAAGACAAAGATCAAGCTGGTGCCATTGGATAAATCATATCATCACCCTCAGGTATGCACTTGTATATTTATTATTTGTATCATTGTCATGAGGGTAATTGCAGGAAGAAGGAACATTTTGTTGAAGTCATGGATCAAGAGGGATCTTAGTGCATTAAGAGGAACAACACACTAGAAGTGAAGAATCCAGGTTTGATTGTTGTAATTTTCATTCCTCTAACCTATATTTCTAAATTTTTCTACATTACAAAAAGGTCTTGTAGTTGTGACAACATTCCTTAAATTGTTTTGATTCTAGAGATGTACTCATTATTCTCCTTTAGGAGATATTCTTGTGTTGGTTATTTTTGTTTTATTTTTCTATATAGGTTAACAACAAAGGAATATGTTTATCCCTCACAGGGAGTCAAAACTATTTGAAAAAAAAATGAAGAATAAAACCATCATTGAGGAAACCAATGCAATAATGCATGATCAGAATCCTTCTATGATTCTATGGGCA
>ML860985.1:24540-48339 GCA_009831015.1 Picea engelmannii
TTTGAAACACCTAATAGGGTCTTGTGATGCTCCTCCCATTCCTAAACTTGGAAAATTGCATAACGTCTTAATATAGTGTAAATTTTGAAGAAGATACCTAATGTGAATTTCTTATGTGGATTTTGTAATAAAATGTGACTTACTTTTTATGATTCTAATGACTTTTGTATCCATGATTGTTAGTCTTACTTGATTATTTGAGCCCTTATTTGATGATGATGCACCCCTTGAGATGGTCCCCTGGAAGATGTTTGATGCTTCTATTACTATATGGAGGTCTTTGAACCCTTGACAATGAGCGTTGGGTCATATGATGACTTGGATTGCGTTTTGACACCCTATGACACCTCTTGGACCTAGGAAATTGTTGGGAATGTATTATATTCTTTGCATGAGTAGTAGTGGTGCACAGGGGGGCGAATTCCCCCCACGCGAGGGTTCAGGGGAAGCGCCCCCAAGAAAAAAAATTATGCCTCAGAAAACATGTCACATATTTAGGTGGTTTTTCGGCACATGGTTTCTTTGTCAATGGTTTTCTATTTCCAATTAAGGAATTAGGGTTGTTGACTAATCCAGGTCATTGGGTTAGGGTTTTGGATGCCTCTAGCTCCTATATGTATATTGTATTGTAAACAATGTATCACTATGAATGAATATGGAATATGTTGGTTTTCCCAGTTTGGGTTTCCAGGGGAAACATCTTTGTGTATTGTTTGTATTTTCCATTGTATCTTTTATGTTCTTTTACTGAAAATATGTTTGCAGTAAATATTGTACAAGGTTAAAATCTACAGACATTGCACACTTAAGCTAGGGTGTTGCATATACAACCTAATGTGTCACTCAGGGGGAAGGAAGCCCGCACTTTGGATGTTTTACCCTTTTGAGGATGTTAAGGTTTGGTTGGATGAAATTTCCTTTGATGAGGATGGTACAACTCTTTGGAGAGGTTATGGAGTTGTTTTCCATGATGACATCATGATTGGAGGCTAAGACGTTGCACATGTATAGAATGATGTCATGCTTGACGATGATGTGATGTTTGCTTGAGCCGACCTAGCATTTGGATGATGAGTTGGAACCTTGTGGATGAGGGCATGTGACTTTTTTGATGATGAGGAATGTCCTTTGATGATGCTTTGCACCTTTCCAGGGAGAGACAAGACTTTTGGATTTTTTCACCCCTTGAGGAGATGACATCACCCTCTTTTAGCCTTCCACACTCATACCTATGGCACTTTTAGAGGACGTTTTCATGTTTTAGCAATATATCATTGTTTTAGAGGCATTATTGGGGGTCGACATAAGACCTATCCACCTTATATTATGTATTATTATGTTTTAGGGGCTTATTAGAGAGGTGTAACACTTGGTTTCCTCATATATAGAGGGATTTCTACCTTATTGTAAATCATAACACAACTTGTGGAGAGCCATTTCTACTTATCTATTATTTCTTCTCTTTCACTATGGATGACTTATGAACCTTATATTGGAGATGATAATTTCGATGCTTTCAAGTTTTAATGGATGATTTCATGGCTAGGGTTTCATGGGGATCATTGATTTATCTAGTAAGTGATATTCTTAAGTATATGTTGGTTTATTTCTTGGATGTATTAAGTGAATGTTTTTATCAAAGTGGTGGTGATATTGTATTTTATCTTGTATTTCTCTTGAATAAACCTTGTCTTGAAACCCTAGGAAGGTTTGTAGTAGACTGTCTTCCCTTGGTAATCATTTTGATGAAGCTTGTTAAAGGACACAAGAATATTTCTAGGGTTTGTAGTGGACTACCCTAGTTGTATTCTTGTAGGATAACATACTATGGTTTGTAGTGGACTACCCTAAGGTTTTACCCAAAATCCATCTTGATCTCATATTTAAAGGTTGCTAGAAGACATAGGACATATCCTTAGGGTTTGTAGTGGAATACCTTAATTTTCCTTTCTAAGGAATAGATACCTAGGGTGTATAGTGAACTACCCTAGGCTTTTATTCTTAAGTCTTCCTTTCACCTTTTTACTCCAAGAAAGAGCATTGTTTGACTCCATTTTACCATGAGGATAAAATGACACTAGTATTTATCCCTTATTCCAAGTTGTAAACCCTAATTTCCCTCCAAGAAAGAGCATTGTTTGACTCCATTTGCCCAAGAGGATAAAATGAAACTAGTTTTTCTCCCTTATTCCAAGTTGTAAACCGTAATTTCCCATATTTCTTTGTTTTTTAGGGTTATATTAGGATTTGTAGCATTTAACTTCAATTTCTATCCAACTTATAGCTTATCATCGAGAGTTTATTTTATTGGCATCTTTCACCTTAGGATACACCTTTACATCATTTACTACATTGCTATTATGATTTTCAACCTTCTAGGGCTTGATGTCTTGGATTTTTGGGGTTGTTGTATGCCACTTACATTTCAACAAGTAATTGTTACTAAACCCTATTTTTAACTTACATTTTATCCCTAGTTTATTGCATGAGTGAATTATTTCAAGGGTTGATTTATTTTGTTGTTGTAACTTGATATATTGTTGATGTAATAATCTTAAAAAAAGTTTTATGACAACTCTATATTTCTTCTTGATTTCATGTAGTGTTTGGGGTATCTCTTTGAATTGATAAATATCATTTATTGTTATAGATACTTCATATATGAAAATATGGGAACTACTTCATTAAGCCACCTTGTTATTTCGTTGACAACCTTTACCTAGTGGTGACGTGTTTGCGTAACTAATACAAGAGGCTTTAGACTTGACTTTGTCTTGTTATAGGATTCCTTGAATTTGCTAGGCCTTCTGTTAGACAATGGAAAATATGACAATGGAAAATACTTCTAAAGTGCCACTTCTCTTACACCTTGTGAGAGGCTTTGCACAAGGGTGCTAGATCTTGTGATTACATTTTTGTGCCGTTTCCAGCGACAATTGAGTCATTCTTATTGGACATCTAAAGAATATGATTGAACTAACCTTGATGAGTCCATATCAAATCATTTTCTAGTAAGCTCATCTGGAAACTCCATTGAGGAAGGAAACCATTTTCCATGCAAATTTTGATGAACCTTCTCTAGTAAGTTCATCTGGTGACTCCACAAAACCCAAGAGTTGAAAACACTAATCAGAGACCTAATAGAATAT
Organism: Picea engelmannii; assembly: GCA_009831015.1. NCBI lineage: Eukaryota > Viridiplantae > Streptophyta > Pinopsida > Pinales > Pinaceae > Picea > Picea engelmannii. Next base: position 27,690 of record ML860985.1, read on the forward strand.
TTGATAATCCTTCCAAGGTCTACAAGAGGAGACCTCCTCAGAACTTCCCTATATTAAAGTCATTATTTTTTGAAATACTTTCTTTATCTCCAATGGATTTACAACCATGGGTTACCAATTATTTCAAGCCTTTAGACATGTCCAGAATCTAACGGTACTCTCTTGATATGCCAAAAAAATTGATAATTTGATGCCTAATTTACTTGGTAATAATGTCATCTTCGTTGAAGAGCACGTAGATACCTTTTATGTAGTTTTTCAAAATTATCCACTTAATAATGAAGATGAAGATGTAGTCATGGAGATTTTTGCTACCTCTCTAGTAGAAAATGCAAGAAAGTGGTATAATAACCTTCCTGATAAGAGTATTAATAATTCTAAATATTTTCATGATAGGTGGAGAAAAAAGGATGGTATGTTGTTATTGGTACAATTTAATGAGATGAAACAAAAGGGAAATGAGTCAATAAAGGAATTTGATACAAGATTTGATAATTTACTAAAATAAATTCATGATGACATTAGTCCAAAGGATGGTGTTTCCCTTCTCCAATATACCAATGCATTTGAAGGGAAATATGGATTCATGCTTAGGGGAAAGGCCCCATAGACCCTTGCATAATCACAAGAATATGTTGCGAAGATTGAGAAAAAAAAATTGTCTTCTAAAGTAGACCCTTTTCATGCTCCTCATGTTAAATATGCCACCAATCCTAGGACTTTGAATAATGTGGAACCTACACAATATCCTATGACGCTCTTAGCACAAAGACTTGAGAAAATGACAATTGAATTCTTGCAAAATTAGAATATCCTTATGAACAAGGTGACTAACCTAGATAGATATCAACAACATATCCTTCCCCCTAGACATCAATACAATGATAATCAACAACAACAAGGAAACCAAGGATGGAATCCTAGGCCCCCTAATGAGAAAAGAGTCCCTAACACCTCTGCACCTACTAATGTGATTAATCAAGAAGATGTCCCTTGGTTTTTTCCTTGTGGTGATTATTCAAATCCCCTTTTGTGGATTGATCATGTCGGGTCTTGTATAAGACCAAATCCCCTTTTGTGTATTGGTCAAACCATATTTATATGGTGGTATTTCTAAAGTAAGCCCCTGGTGTTTATAAAGTAGTTTTAACTACTCCTAGAAGAAGTCAACCCTACTAAGTGAAGAGACATAACCCTAGTGCCTCATCAACTAGTATTTATATGTGAGGATGGTGCCTCACTTATACACACTCACACTCACTCATCTAGTGTGCATATCTTGAAGGCAGTTGCAGTTGCAGGAGGAAGGAGAAGAGAGGCGCATGCTCAGTCTTGGTTTATCTTTGGTGTTTTGGTTTTACTCTTGGAATTGTATTGGCAATCTATTATTGAGGAAGTTTTGTTGGGTTTTCTCCCCCATGAGGGTTTCCAAGGATAAAATGTTGCGTACCTTGTGATTGTGTTTCTTTCAGTGATCCTCTTTATGTTGTTGTTTTGGAAATTCATTGAATGATCGTGTAATTTGTAAATAATCTAATCTTAACATGGTATCAGAGCTTGATTGAATAGAGAAACTTTCACTGGGTTTCTAAAAATGTCATTGTTCTCGTACAAGGAAATTAGGGCTTTTTACTGAAGAGGAATTTTTGACCAAAAAATATCTTGGAAAGTGCGCCTTTCCCTAGCGCATATTTTGGCAACTTGAGAGAAATTTTTCAGTGGCCAGATTCTCCGAAAAGTCAAACCCTATTTTTGGATGGTACCAAAAAACCAGATAACCAAGAAACCAGTACCAGAAGTACCAGTCTAGATTTGCGTGGGTCAAGTTTCAAGGGGTAAAAATTGGAATTTTATGAAACAGTCAACTCCATCCAACTCACCTCGTCCCAGTGCATCTCCTGGTAAGTTCAGATTCATTTTCTGGTCATTTTCCTAGCTCCACGTCAAGATGTATGCAAGCACCAAGCTTGTTGACATGTTAGAAGGTGTGGAAAATTTGCGTGCTTGGAAGTACAAAATTGGACTCATTATTGAAGAGAATGACCTTGCAAAATTCATAAAAGAAAATGTACTGGAACCCGAAGAAGATGAAGCCAAAGATAAGTACAAGAAGTATATGATTAGGGATAAAAGAATAATTGTAGATTCCATTAAAGACCACTTGATCCCTCAAGTGTCTTCTAAGAATAGTCCAAAATATATGTTCGATGCCCTAACTAGAATGTATGAAGGAAATAACATCAACTGGAAGATAAACTTGAGAACCCAGCTCAAGAATACACAGATGCAGAAAGGAGAAACCATTCAAGACTATTTCTCTACGGTTTCTCAATTCAAGGGATAGTTAAAAGAAATTGGAGACAACTTGGATGAAGATGAACTCATAATGACAACCATTAATGGTCTCACAAGACCTTGGGATGCCTTCATCCAAACTATTTTTGCAAGAAAAGATAAACTCCAATTTGACAGTTTATGGGAAGAATGTCTTCAAGAAGAAGCAAGAGTAGCCAACCGAGAAGACGTCCTATTAAGAGATGAAGATCAAGAATTAGTTTCTCATGCTAAAGGAGGAAATAAAAGGTCTCAGTTTCAAAAGGAGACCCACTTTCATAAAGAATCTCACCCTCCAAAGAGATTCTAGAAATATCATAAGGGTCAAAGAAAGGAAATAGATTTCTCCACTTATCAATGTTATCATTATGATAAGATGGGACACATTGCTAAGAATTGTCTTACTAGAAGGGAAGAATACAAGAAGAGAAATAACAAAAGACACCATGCCCATGCATCTGAAGATGATGATCCACCCAAGAAGTTAACTAAAGAAGAGATTGAAGTTTATGTTTAATTTTTAGTCCTCTCAGGATCTATGACACCTGGATAAGATACTTGGCTCATAGATAGTGGTTCCTCTAAGCACATGATAGGTCAGAAAGACATTATCTCTAGTCTTACATAAAAGGAATTTCCCCATAAAGTTTCACTTGGAGATAATTATCAGTACCCTATCAAAGGAATGGGATAATCCACCTACAAATTTGATTCAGGAACTCCAATGAGAATGAAGGATGTACTTTATGTACCAGGTTTGAAAAAGAACTTACTTTATATCTCAGCGCTAGATAAGAAAGGTTTCATGGTTGCATTCATAGATGGTGAATTTTTTATATGGCCTAAAGGAAAAACCATAGAAGATGCAGTTGTTATTGGGACAAAAGAAGGTGGTTTGTACAAGTTAAAAGGTCAATCAGATGTAGCCTTAACTCACTCTAATGAAAGTCCTTGTGAACTTTGGCATAGAAGACTAACTCACATCAACTACAAAGCCTTACCATATGTAAGCAAGGTAGTTACCGTTTTACTAGAATTAAAGGTTGATCATGAAGGTGTATGCAAAGGATGTGCACAAGGAAAGAACATAAATAATCATTTTCCAAAGAGAGACAGTGAAGAAAAAAAAAATTTGCAGCTTATCCACTCATATGTATGTAGCCCAATGCCATCAACCTCTCTAAGAGGGTATGTATACTATGTATCCTTTATTAATGATTACTCTCATAAGACCTGGGTTTATTTCTTGAAATCAAAAGATGAAGTACTTGGAAATTTCAAGGAATTAAAAGACTTGGTAGAAAACCTCTCTGAAAGGAAAATCAAGATACTCAGGTTAGACAATGGAGGAGAGTACACTTCAAATGAATTTGGAATATTTGCAGAGATGTCGGGATTAAGAGGGAGCTCACCACTCCCTATAATCCTCAACAAAATGTTGTAGTAGAAAGAAAGAATAGAACAATTATGGAAGCAGTAAAGACTATGATTCACGATCAAGATCTTCCAATGAACTTATGGGCTGAAGCAATAAGAACAACAGTGTATGTCCAAAACAAATTATCCCATAGTGAACTTGGATTCAAAACTCCCAAAGAAATTTTCACCGGAAAGAAGCCAGAAGTAAGCCATCTAAAAATATTTGGTTTTCCAGTATTTTTACACATTTCGAAAGAAAAAAGAACCAAGTTGGATCCTTCAGGAAAGAAGGGAATATTTGTTGGATACCATGAGGTATCTAAGTCCTTCAGAATTTACATACCAGGTTACCATCATATTGAGATCAATAGAGATGTAACCTTTGATGAAGATGCAACACTCAAAATATCAAGGAAATTCCAGCTTGAAGAAGTATATGAAGAATAACCTATAGCTCCCAGAGTTGCAGAACCCGCAGAGGAAGTTACAGTTACTTCTGATGATGAGATTACAAAATATCATGATATGTTAGAATCTCAAGAACCACCATGTATGACGATCTCTCACAAGAGAAAGCCATCTTGGGCAAGGGAACTTATTTAAGATGCAAAAAAGTATGGTGCCTCAGAAGGAACCATGAGACAAAGAAAGAAACCTAAGCCATTATCCAGCTATATGGCCTTGATGTGTGATCTCGTAGAAAAGGAACCTATTTGCTTTGAAGAATCCATTTAGAAGAAAGAATGGATGGATGCCATGATAGAAGAATACCAGCCCATTATAAATAATGATGTATCGGAAGTAGTTCCCAGACCAAAGAACAAAGATGCAGTACCTTCCATGTGGATATACAAGATAAAACATGCAGCAGATGGAAGTATTGAAAAACATAAGGCAAGATTTGTGGCTCATGAATTTTATCAAAAGGAAGGTATTGACTATGAAGAAACATTTGCTCTTGTAGCCAGATACACTTCTATCAAAACCATCATAGCTCTTGTAGCCAAAATGAACTGGAATTTACACCATATGGATATGAAAACAACCTTCTTAAATGGTGTTATTGAAGAAGTGTATATAGAACAACCATGAGGGTTTCAAGTTGAATATAGAAAGACTCATGTCTGCAGGTTGAAGAAATCTCTGTATGGATTGATGAAAGCTCCTAGAGCTTGGTATGGAATAATTGATAGTTTCATGACGAGCTTGGGATTTACCAAGAGTAAATCTGATTCTAACCTTTAGTTCAAAGTTATGAATGATGAGCCATTTATCTTGCTACTATATGTGGATGACATATTCTTAACAGGAAAAGAAAATCTCATCGCAGATTGCAAGAAGAATCTCACTGTAGAGTTTGAGATGAAAGACCTAGGGATGCATTATTTCTTAGGTCTTGAAGTTTTGGCAGAGCCCATAGAAGATATTCCTTAACCAAGGGAAGTATGAAGTTGAAATACTGAAGAGATTTGACATGTTGGAATGTAAATCCATGAAAACACCCATGGAAACAAGAAGCTCATGGTTGATAATTCATCAGAGTTGGTTGATGCTAATTTGTACAGACAAATTATTGGTTCGTTGATGTATATGATGAATACCAGTCCAGATATATGCTTTGATGTGAACACCTTGAGTCAGTATCTGATGGATCCTAGACGTGTTCACCTTGTAGCTGCAAAGTATGTGATGAGATACCTTAAGTGTTGATGATTGCAACTACGTGAAACATTCTTGAGGACACAAACCTGAGAGAGAGCCCCTAGAGGGGTGTGTGGTTCCTATATGAGACATAGTTAAAACATAAATATGGCCTCCTCCTTATGGAGATTTGAGAAGAACTCCAGATGATTCTCCTGTGTAACGCAGTGAGAAAGGATATCTACAGAGTTGGACTGTGGATGAGCACAAGGTGAACATGTGAAATCCCAAAGTGTTGGGTGCATCATCATGAGACAGAGATGAAGATGATGTACTAGCCTCCTCTTAGTAGAGAGTTGATGAGAAACTCCAGATGACTCTCCTGTGTAATGTAGTGGGAAAGAATATCTGTTGAGTGGACGTGTCTGTGAACGAGCATAGGTGAACGTGATCCTAGTGGTTGAGCACTAGTGAAGAAGTGGTTCTTTTGTGTAATGCAGTGAGCCAGAGATATGGACAACCCTATGGATTTTCCCCTAGTGGATGAGCACTAGTGGGTGTATGAGATCCCTTTCTATATTTTTCAAGATTCAAGCCCACCTGTAACCCTAATTATAATGTAAATGGTATAGGTCGGCCCCACCTTAATGTAATTGATAATTAATGTAAAAGATAATCAATCTCGTTAATACTAATTATATTATGAGATAGAGAGGTCGACCCTGCTATGCCAATAAACACTTTTGTTGACAGGCCAAGTCTAATATAATTAAAGGTAAATTCCCCATTGAGGAATCATATCTTTTGTGTGAGTTTGGAAATTTCAGCAAGTACATCTACTTGGGAAAAGTGCACACCTCTCTTGGGTGCTAGTCTTCTAGGGTTTATGAGAACCCTTTTGTGTGCTAGGTTTTTTGGGTGGTGAAGGTCTTTCTCTTGAGGAATATAGCAAAGGATTGGCTGGGTTTTCTTCCCTTGTTGAGAAGGGTTTCCCAGGATACTTCTCGTGTACTTGTGCATGGTGTTTCTTCTTCTGATCTTGGTTGCTGCAACAAAATTGTTTATGGTTTAAGTAAAATGAAAAAATAGAATGAAATTCATGTTTAAGCCTAGCTTATTGAAAAACCAACATGGTATCATAACATAGGTCTTGAATAACCCATTGCACAAGTTACAATCTTTTACCAGTCATCCCTCTTCTTCTGCAGAACTGTACGACCCTCCTAGGGTTTCTAGAAAATCCGTACGACCCTATTATTTTGGGTGTTTCAGCCTCTAAAACTTGGACGTTGAGGCAAATTTTTGCATAGGAGAGTACAACATTCTCCAACGCACTTCCAGAGACTCCCAAAGTGAAATTACGAACATTTTAAAAATTTGGCCCTAGGGTTTCACAATTTTTCTGCAGATTTATGTCTTTAGGGTTTCTGCAGCTCTTTGAAGAAGCCTTCAAGATTACCTGTGTTCTTATGAAATTCAAGGTTTATTGTTGGCTGTTATAAGCCCAACAAAACCTAAGTTTTCTATCCTATCCTAGTTGTTAGGTTTTCTATCTCAGTTAACAAGGGTTTGTGAAGAATCTAAAAATTTGATGAACAAAATTATGATGGAAGATAAGCTTGATGGATCAAGAAACTTAAAGTAACTGGAAGACAAGACTTCAGAGGAAAACTTATTGTGGGTGATACAATTTTTTTTACCAGAGACAATTATTGATGAAAGGAAGGAAGATGACGATAAGACAAGGAAGCCAATCATCTACACAAGCTCTTATAGTGAAGGGCCAACTTCAAAATAACAAGATGGAAAAAGGTGACACTGTGAATACCTTCTACATGAATATATCAGAGGACAGAGATCAACCAGGTGCCATTGGAGAAATCATATCAGCAACCTTAGGTTTGCACTTGTATATTTATTATTTGTATCATTGTCATGAGGGTAATTGCAGGAGGAAGGAATCTTTTGTTGAAGTCATGGATCAAGAGGGATCTCAGTGCATTCACAGGAACAACACACTAGAAGTGAAGACTCCAGGTTTTATTGTTGTAATTTTCATTCCTCTAACCTATATTTCTAAAGTTTTCTACATTTCAAGTACGTGTTTCATTTGTGACAACATTCCTTAAATTGTTTTGATTCTAGAGATGTACTCATTATTCTCCTTTAGGAGATATTCTTGTGTTGGTTCTTCTTGTTTTCTTGTTCCAGATAGGTTAACGACAAACGAATATGTTTATCCCTCAAAGGGGCTCACTTGACTCAAAGGGAGTCAAAATTATTTGAAAAAAAAAATGAAGAATAGAACCATGATTGAGGAAACCAATGCGATAATGCATGATCAGAATCCTTCTATGATTCTATGGGAAAAAGCATACATGACACAGTATATCTTCACCAGACTTTGAAAAACATAACTCCCAAAGAATCCTTCACCAGAGTGAAGCTTGATATTAAACACTTCAGGATATTTGGGTGCCCAATGTATTTTCATGTACCCAAAGAGAAGCAGTCCACACTATACCCTTCAGGGAGAAAGGATAAATTTATGGGATAACAGTGAATCTTTGAAGCAATTTCAGATTGACATCCCTGGTCAGAGACAGATTGAGACAAGAAGAGATGTTGTCCTTGAAGAAGATACAACCTTTCAAGGATCCAAAGAATCTTAGATGGAGATTGAAAGTGAAATAATTCCTTCTCTCCCTTCAACAGTTCAGAAGGAGACAAACATTATTCCAGATAATCCAAATCTCCATTTGATATGTCCAGAGATATTGCAATAGGGCATAAAAGGCCTTCCTAGGATCATTTTGCAGGAGGCAAAGAAACATACAAGTCTCTCAAGGCACATCCCGAGAAAGAAAAATATATTTTCGAGCTATCCTTCAGTCATGAGCCACTTCATTGATTCTGAGCCTCCTTGTCTTGGAGAAGAAACAGAAGAACAGGTTTGGTAAGATTCCATAACAAAAGAATACCATTATATCTTAAATAAATATGTATAAGATATTGTTCAGAGACCATAAGAGAAGTCTGTGGTGATTTCCAAGTGGATCTATAATATCAAGCATGCAGCTGATGGAAGTGTCGAGAAATACAAAGCACGATCTATAGCCAGAAGACTCTCACAAACAAAGGGAGTTGTATATGATGATACACGTGATCTAGTAAGCCCGATACACTTCCATACGTACTACCATCCATGAGTTGAAAACTATATCAAATGGATGGATTCTTGATGAGTTTGGGTTTCAACAAGAGTGTTGTTGATCCAAACCTATGTTATTACAATGCTGGTGATGAGAGCCTGATTTTGATGACTTATTCAGAAATCCTTGTTGTTGGATACAAGTAAGCTTTGACTTCTGATTTTGAGATAAAGGATCTAAGTATGATACACTACTTCTTGAGACAAGAAGTATGACGGAGGACCGATGAGATTTTTCTTGAGTTAAGGAAAACATACAGTGGGAATATTAAAGAAGTTCAGTATGACAGAATGCAAAACCATCGTGATGGATTTGAAGAAAATGAATGATGATGATTCAGACAAGATTGATCCACAACTAATTGGATCATTGATGTATCTGGCTAACACCAGACTAGATTTATGCTATGCAGGCAATGTGCTTAGTCAATCCATGAGTTAGCCGAGACAGACTCACTGGATAAGCAGTAAATCATGTCTTGAAGATATATATGAGGCACAGTTGGATATGGCTTGAGATATGCCTCTAGTGTGAACTTGAGTTTGCAGGATATGTTGATACAGATTCAGCAAAGAGTACAGTGGACCAGAAGAGAACATTTGGTTTTTGTTTTTCCGTGAAAGTTGTCATGGTTTCCTAGTGCAACAGGAAACTAAGCCCTTTGGCCTTGAAAGCCACAAAAGAAGAATATGTATCATTGAGTGTGCGAAGAAGTGAGGCTTCATAAAATTCTGACAGATTTACTTCATCATGAGATGGATTCTATGATGATAACCAGAGTTGTTTGTAAAGCTCTTTGAGAACCCAGTGTTTCATGATAGATTGAAACCCGTTGAGATAAAATATCTTTATATCAGAGACATGATGCAGAGTAAAATAGTACACATGCAGTACCTTCCTACACATGAGCAAATTGCAGACATCTTCGCCAAATTATCTTGGTGAAGGATACCTCCCTAGTTGAAAGGGAGTGTTGATGACTACAACCAAGACAAAGTTCAAAGTACATCTGTGTGATACTTGGCATGATGACAAATGCCTCCCTAGCTGAGAGGGAGTGTTGATGATTGAAACTACATGAGACATTCTCCAGGACACAAACCTGAGAGAGAGCCCCTGAGAGGGGTGTGTGGTTCCTATCTGAGATAGATATGGAATGTAGATATGGTCTCCTCCTTACAAAGAGTTGAGAAAAAATCCATATGATTATCATGTGTAACGCAGTGAGAAAGGATATTTGCAGAGTTGGACATTCCTGTGGATGATCACAAGGTGAACATGTGAAATTTGAAAGTGTTGGGTGCATCGTCATGAGAGAGAGATGAAGATGATGTATTATCCTCCTATGAGCATAGAGTTGATGAGAAAATCTAGATGAATCTCCTCTTTAATGTAGTGGGAAAGAAGATCAGTTGAGTGGACGTTTCTGTGGACAAGCACAGGTGAACTTTATCCTAGTGGTTGAGTACTAGTGAAGAAGTGGTTCTTCTGTTTAATGCAGTGAGCCAGAGATATGGACATCCCTATGGATGTGCCCCTAGTGGTTGAGCACTAGTGGGTGTATGATATCCCCTGCTATATTGTTCAAGAGTCAGAACTGTCTGTCACCCTAATTGTAATGTAATGGGTACAGGTCGGCCCCACCTTAATGTAATGATAATTAATGTAAAAGATAATTATTCTCGTTAATATTAATTATATTATGAGATAGATAGGTCGGACCTGTTGTGAAAATATACACTTTTGTTGATAGGTCAAGTCTAATATAAGTAAATGTAAATTCCCCATTGAGGAATCCTATCTTTTGTGTGAGTTTGGAAATTTCAGCAAGTACATCTATTTGGGAAAAGTGTGCACCTCTCTTGGGCACTAGTCTTCTAGGGTTTTTGAGCACCCTTTTGTGTGCTAGTTTTTATTGGTGATGAAGGTATTTCTCTTGAAGAATATAGCAAAGGATTGGCTGGGTTTTCTTCCCTTGTTGAGAAGGGTTTCCCAGGATACTTCTTGTGTACTTGTGCATGGCGTTTCTTCTTGTGAACTTGGTTGCTACAAAATTATCTGTTATGGTTAAGACAAATGATAAAATTGAATGAACTTCATGCTTAACCTTTCTCATAGAAAAAAAAAATAATACATCATCTTCATCTCTGTCTCATGATGATGCACCCATCACTTTAGGATTTCACAGAGTCACTTGAATCATAGGGATTCAAAACTATTTGAAAAAAAAAAGGAATAATAGAACCATCATTGAGGCAACCAATGCAATAATGCATGATCAGAATCCTTCTATGATTCTATGGGTAGAAGCATACATGACACAGTATATGTTCAGAACAAGAGTCTTCACTAGACTTTGAAAAACATAACTCCTGAAGAATCCTTCACCAGATTGAAGCCTGAGATTGAACACTTCAGGATATTTGGGTGCCCAATGTATTTTCATGTACCCAAAGAGAAACAGTCCACACTATACCCTTCAGGGAGAAAGGATACATTTATGGGATAATAGTGAATCTTCGAAGCAATTTCAGATCGACATCCCTGGTCAAAGACAGATTGAGACAAGCAAAGATGTTGTCCTTGAAGAAGATACAACCTTTCAAGGATCCAAAGAATCTCAGATGGATATTGAAAGTGAAACAATACCTTCTCCCCCTTCAGCAGTTCAGAAGGAGACAAAAATTATTCCAGATAATCCAGATCTCCATTTGATATTTCCAAAGATATTTCTATAGGGAATAAAAGGCCTTCCTAGGATCATTCTGCAAGAGGCAGAGAAACATACAAGCCTCTCAAGGCACATCCCGAGAAAGCAAAAGATATTTTCGAGCTATCCCTTAGTCATGAGAAACTTCATTGATTATGAGCCTTCTTGTCTTGGAGAACCAACAGGAGAGCAGGTATGGCAAGATGCCATAACAAAAGAATACCAATATATCTTAAATAAAGATGTATAAGATATTGTTTAGAGACCATAAGAGAAGTCTGTGGTGACTTCCAAGTGGATCTATAATATCAAGCATGCAGTTGATGGAAGTGTCGAGAAATACAAAGCACGATCTATAGACAGAAGACTCTCACAAGCAGAGGGAGTTGTCTATCATGAGACACGTGATCTAGTAATCCCGATACACTTCCATCCGTACTACCATCCATGAGTTGGAAACTATATTAGATGGATGGATTCTTGATTATTTTGGGTTTCAGCAAGAGTTTTGTTGATCCAAACCTATGTTATTACAATGTTGGTGACGAGAGCCTGATTTTGATGACTTATTTAGAAATCCTTGTTGTTGGATACAAGTAAGCTTTGACTTCTGATTTCAAGATAAAGGATATAAGTATGATACACTACTTCTTGAGACAAGAAGTATGACAGAGGATCGATGAGATTTTTCCTGAGTCAAGGAAAACATACAGTGGGAATATTAGAGAAGTTCAGTATGACAGAATGAAAAACCACCGTGATGGATTTGAAGAAAATGAATGATGATGATTCAGACAAGATTGATCCATAGCTGATTGGATCATTGATGTATCTGGTTAAAACCAAACCGAATTCATGCTATGCAGTGAATGTTCTTAGTCAATCCATGAGTCAGCCGAGTCAGACTCACTGGATAAGTAGTAAATCATGTCTTGAAGATGTATACGAGGCACAGTTGGATATGGCATGAGATATGCATAAAGTGTGAACTTGAGTTTGCAGGATATGCTGATACAAATTGAGCAAAGAGTATAGTGGACCAGAAGAGAACATTCATATTTTTTTTTCCATGAAAGTTGTCATGGTTTCCTAGTACAGAAGGAAATAAAGCTCTGTGGCCTTGAAATCCACATAAGAATAATATGTATCATTGAGTGTGTGAAGTAGTGCGACTTCATAAAGTTCTGATAGATTTACTTGATCATGAGATAGATTCTATGATGATAACCAGAGCTGTGTGTAAATCTCTTTGAGAACCCAAGGTTTCATGATATATTGAAACACATTGAGATAAAATATCTTTATATCAGAGACATGATGCAGAGGAAAATAGTACACATGCAGTGCCTTCCAACACATGAGCAGATTGTAGACATATTCACCAAATTATCTTGGTGAAGGATACCTCCCTAGTTGAAAGGGAGTATTGATGACTACAGCCAAGATAAAGTTCAAATTACATCCATGTGAGAGTTGGCATGATGAAGAATGCCTCCCTAGATGAGAGGGAGTGTCGATGATTACAACTACGTGAGACATTCTCCAGGATATAAACGTGAGAGAGAGCCTGTGAGAGGGGTGTGTGGTTCCTATATGAGACAGAGTTGGAACATAGTGATGGCCTCCTCCTTACAGATATTTGAGAAGAACTCCAGATGATTCTCCTGTGTAACACAATGAGAAAGGAGATATGCAGAGTTGGATGTGCCTGTGGATGAGCATAAAGTGAATGTGTGAAATCCCAAAGTGTTGGGTGCATCGTCATGAGACAGAGATGAAGATGATGTATTAGCCTCCTCTAAGCAGAGAGTTGATGAGAAAATCTAGATGACTCTCCTCTTTAATGCAGTGGGAAAGAAGATCTGTTGAGTGGACGTGTCTGTGGACGAGCACAGGTGAACTTGATCCTAGTGGCTGAGTACTAGTGAAGAACTGGTTCTTCTGTGTAATGCAGTGAGCCAGAGATATGGACATCCCTATGGATGTTCCCTTAGTGGCTGAGAGATAGTGGGTGTATGATATCCCTTACTATATTTTTCAAGAGTCAGAATTGCCTGTCACCCTAATTGTAATGTAATGGGTACAGGTCGACCCCACCTTAATGTAATGATAATTAATGTAAAAGATAATTAATCTCGTTAATATTAATTATATTATGAGATAGAGAGGTCGGACCTGTTGTGAAAATATACACTTTTGTTGATAGGTCAAGTCTAATATAAGTAAAGGTAAATTCCCCATTGAGGAATCATATCTTTTGTGTGAGTTTGGAAATTTCAGCAAGTACATCTATTTGGGAAAAGTAAGCACCTCTCTTGGGCGCTAGTCTTCTAGGGTTTTTGATCACCCTTTTCTGTGCTAGTTTTTCTTGGTGGTGAAGGTATTTCTCTTGAAGAATATAGCAAAGGATTGGCTGGGTTTTCTTCCCTTGTTGAGAAGGGTTTCCCAGGATACTTCTTGTGTACTTGTGCATGGTGTTTCTTCTTGTGAACTTGGTTGTTGCAATAAAATTGTTTATGGTTTAAGTAAAATGAAAAAATGGAATGAACTTCATGCTTAAGCCAAGATTATTGAAAAAAAAAATGGTATCAGAACATAGGTCTTGAAGAACGCATTACACAAGCTATAATATTTTACTAGTCATCCCTCTTCTTCTGCAGAATTGTATGGCCCTCCTAGGGTTTTTAGAAAATCTGTACGACCCTATTATTTTGGGTGTTTCAGCCTCTAAAACTTGGACGTTGAGGAAAATTTTGGCATAGGAGAGTACGACCTTCTCTAGTGCACCTTCAGAGATTATTAGAGAGAAATTCCGAGCATTTTGAAAATTAGGGTTTCATAATTTTTCTGCAGATTTATGTCTTTAGGGTTTTGCAGCTCTTTGAAGAAGCCTTCAAGATTACTTGTGTTCTTCTGACTTTCAAGGATTTTTGTTTGCATTTCCCAACAAAACCTAAGGTTGCCATCCTAGCCTAGCCATTAGGTTTTCTAGCCCAGTTAACAAGGGTTTGTGAAGAATCTAAAAATATGATGAACAAAACTATGATGGAAGATCAGATTGATGGATCAAGCAACTTCAAGTTCTTGGAAGACAATACTTCAGAGGAAAACTTATTGTGGGTGATACAAAAATGTTTAACAGAGACAACTATTGATCAATGGAAGGAAGATGATGACAATACAAGGAAGCCAATCATATACACAAGCTCTTACAGTGAAGGACCAACTTCAAAATAACAAGATGACAAAAGGTGACACTCTGAATACCTTCTACATGAATATATCAGAGGACAAAGATCAACTAGGTGACATTGGAGAAATCATATCAGCACCCTCAGGTATGCACTTGTATATTTCTTATTTGTATCATTGTCATGAGGGTAAGTGCAGGAGGAAGGAACCTTTTGCTGAAGTCATGGATCAAGAGGGATCTCAATGCATTCAGAGGAACAACACACTGGAAGTGAAGACTCCATGTTTGATTGTTGTAATTGTCATTCCTCTAACCTATATTTCTAAAGTTTGCTACATTACAAGTAGGTGTTGTAGCTGTGACAACATTCCTTAAATTGTTTTAATTCTAGAGATGTACTCATTATTATCCTTTAGGAGATATTCTTGTGTTGGTTCTTTTTGTTTCCTTGTTCCAGATAGGTTAAAAAAAAAGGAAGATGCTTATCCCTCAAAGGGAGTCACTTGACTAAGAGGGAGTCAAAACTATTTGAAAAAAAAAAGGAAGAATAGAACCTTCATTAAGGCAACCAATGCAATAATGCATGATCAGAATCCTTCTATGATTATATGGTCAGAAGCATACATGACACAGTATATGTTTAGAACAAGAGTCTTCACCAGAATTTGAAAAAAATAACTCCTAAAGAAGCCTTCACCTGAGTGAAGCCTGAGATTGAACACTTCAAGATATTTGGGTGCCCAATGTATTTTCATGAACCCAAAGAGAATAAGTCCAAGCTATACCCTTCAGGGAGAAAGAATACATTTATGGGATAACAATGAATCTTCGAAGACATTCCAGATCGACATCCCTAGTCAGAGACAGATTGAGACAAGAAGAGATGTTGTCCTTGAAGAAGAGATAAACTTTCAAGGATCCAGAGAATCTCAGATGGAGATTGACAGTGAAACAATACCTTCTCCCCCTTCATCAGTTCAAAGGGAGAAAAACATTATTCCAAATAATCCAGTTGCTCCAGTTGATATGTCCAGAGATATTACAATAGGGAATAAAAGTCCTTCCTAGGCTCATTTTGCAGGTGGCAGAGAAACATACAATCTTATCAAGGCACATCCAGAGAAAGAAAAATATATTTTCAAGCTATCCTTCAGTCACGAGCCACTTCATTGAGTCTAAGCCTCCTTGTCTTGGAGAAGCAACAGGAGAACAAGTATGGGAAGATGCCATAACAAAATAATACCAGTATATCTTAAATAATGATGTACAATATATTGTTTAGAGACCATAAGAGAAATATGTGGTGACTTCCAAGTGGATCTATAAGATCAAGCATGGAACTTATGGAAGTGTCGAGAAATAAAAAGCGAGATGTATAGCCAGAAGACTCTCACAAATAGAGGGAGTTGTGTATGATGTGACACTTGATCCAGTAAGCCTGACACACTTCCATCCGTACTACCATCCATGTGTTGGAAACTATATCATATGGATGGATTCTTGATGAGTTTGGGTTTCAGCAAGAGTGTTGCTGATCCAAACCTGTGTTATTACAGTGTTGGTGACAAGAGTCTGATTTTGATGACTTATTCAGAAAGACTTGTTGTTGGATACAAGTAAGCTTTGAATTATGATTTCGAGATAAAGGACCTAAGTATGATACACTACTTCTTGAGACAAGAAGTATGACAGAGGACCGATAAGATTATTCCCGAGTCAAGGAAAACATACAGTGTGAATATTAAAGAAGTTCAGTATGACAAAATGAAAAACCACCATGGTGGATTTGAAGAAAATGAATGATGATGATTCAGAAAAGATTGATCCACAACTGATTCGATCATTGATGTTTCTGGTTAACACCAGACCGGATTCATGCTATGAAGTGAATGTGCTTAGTCAATCCATGAGTCAGCCGAGACAAACTCATTGGATAAGTAGTAAAGAATGTCTTGAAGATATATATGAGGCACATTTGGATATGGACTAAGATATGCCTCCAGCGTGAACTTGATTTTTCAAGATATGTTGATACAGATTGAGCAAAGAGTATAGTGGACTGGAAGAGAACATTCAGTTGTTGTTTTTCTGTGAAAGTTGTCATGGTTTCCTAGTGCAGCAGGAAACAAAGATCTATGGCCTTGAAAGCCACAGAAGCAGAATATGTATCACTCAGTTTGCGAAGCAGTGCGACTTCATAAGTTTCTAACAGATTTACTTGATCATGAGATGGATTATATGATGATAACCAGAGTTGTGTGTAAAACTCTTTGAGAACCCAATGTTTCATGATAGATCGAAACACGTTGAGATAAAATATATTTATATCAGAGACATGATGCAGATGAAAATAGTACACATGAAATACCTTCTTACACATGAGCAGATTGCAGACATCTTTGCCAAATTAGATTGGTTTAGGATACCTCCCTAGTTGAGAGGGAGTGTTGATGACTACAACCAAGACAAATTTCAAAGTACATCCATGTGAGACTTGGCATGATAAAGAATTCCTCCCTAGCTGAGAAGGAGTGTTGATGATTGTAGCTACGTGAGACATTCTCCAGGACAAAAAGCTGAGAGAGATCCCCTCAGAGGGGTGTGTGGTTCCTATCTGAGACATAGCTAGAACGTAGAGATGGTCTCCTCCTTACAGAGAGTTGAGAATAAATCTAGATGATTCTCCTGTGTAACAAAGTGAGAAAGGAGATCTTCAGGTTTGGACGTGAATGTGGATGAGCACAAGGCGAACATATGAAATCCTAAAGTGATGGGTGCATCATCATGAGATAGAGATGCATATGATGTATTTTTTTATTTTTCTATGAGAAAGGTTAAGCATGAAGTTCATTCAATTTTAGCATTTGTCTTAACCATAACAGATAATTTTGCAGCAACCAAGATCACAAGAAGAAACATCATGCATAAGAACACAAGAAGTATCCTGGGAAACCCTTCTCAACAAGGGAAGAAAATCCAGCCAAATCCTTTGCTATATTCTTCAAGAGAAAGAACTTCACCACCAATAATACCTAGCAGACAAGAGGGTGCTCAAACCCTAGAATACTAGCGCCCAAGAGAGGTGCACATTTTTCCCAAGAAGATGTACTTGCTGAAATTTCCAAACTCACATGAAAGATATGATTCCTCAATGGGGAATTTACCATTACTTATACTAGACTGAACCTGTCAACAAAAGTGTCTATTCGCACAACAGGGTTGACCTCTCTATCTTATAATATAATTAATATTAGCCAGATTAATTATCTTTTACATTAATTACTAGTCACATTAAGGTGGGGCCAACCTATACCATTTACATTACAATTAGGGTTACAGGTAGGTCCGACTCTTGAAAAATATAACAATGGATCTTATACACCCACTAGTGCTCATTCATCAGGGGCACATCCATAGGGATGTCCATATCTCTGGCTCACTTCATTACACATAAGAACCACTTCTTCACTAGTGCTCATCCACTAGGATCACGTTCACTTGTTCTCGTCCACATGCACGTCCACTCATCAGATCTTATTTCCCATTGCATTACACAGGAGAGTCATATGGATTTTCTCATCAACTCATCTTATCAGAGGAGGATAATACATCATCTTAATTTATGTTCTCATGACGATGCACCCAACACTTTGGGATTTCACACGTTCACCTTGTGCTCAACCATAGGCATGTCCAACTCTGCAGATCTCCTTTCTCACTGCGTTACATGGAAGAATCATCTGGAGTTATTCTCAACTCTCTGTAAGGAAGAGGCCATCTCTACATTCCAACTCTATCTCAGATAGGAACCACACACCCCTCTCAGGGGATTTCTCTCAGGTTTGTAAGCTGGAGAATGTATCACATAGCTGCAATCATCAACACTCCCTCTCAGCTAGGGAGGCATTTTCTACCAGGCCAAGTATCTCATGGAAATACTCGAGATTTGTCTTGGAAAATGGTTTGGTGAAGATATATGTGATATGTTCATGAGTAGGAAGATATTGCACATGTATTGTCTTCCTCTGTACCATGTCTCTGATATAGTGATACTTTATTTCAATGTGTTTCGATCTGTCATGAAACATCGGGTTCTCAGAGAGATTTACACAGCTCTGGTTATCACAATGAATAGTAGTAGGATCCATCTCATGATTGAACAAGTCAATCAGAAGTTTGTGAATCCACACTGCTTCACAGACTGCTACACTCAATGCAATGTACTCTGCCTTTGTGGTGCTTAATGCGACAAATATTTGTTTTTAGCTACACCAGGAAACCATGGCAAAACCTAAAGTGAAGCAACAACCAGAGGTGCTTTTTCTGTCTACTGCGCTTCCTACCCAATCTGCATTGGCATATCCTTGCAGGCTCAAGTCCACACTGGAGGCATATCTCAGGCCATAACGAATTGTTCCTTGTAAGTATCTTAATACATGTTTTGCATCTATCTAGTGTGTCTGTCTCAGTTGGCTCATAAACTCTCTAAGAACATTTACTGCATAGAAAATGTCTGGTCTCATGTTAACCAGATACATCAATGATCCAATCAATTGTTGATATAAGTGTGGATCTACATCTCCTGACTCAGTATCACTCATTTTCTTCAAATCAGTAACCATTGGAGTGGGCATCGATTTGAATTCTTTCATGCCGAACTTTTTCAGTATAACCATAGTATATTTTCCTTGAATCTGGAAAATCTCATCTGTTCTCTGCCATACTTATAGTCCCAAGAAGTAGTGCATCAATCCCAAATCCTTCATTTCAAATTTAGTAGTCAATGCTTGTTTGCATTCAACAATGAGTCTCTCTGAACTGGTGAGTAAAAGGTCGTCCACATATAGGACCAAAATCAAACACTCATTTCCATCAATGTGATAATATAAGTTTGGGTCAGCAACACTTTTGTTGAATCCCAAACTCGTCATAAATCCATCCATTTTATCATACCAAGCACATGGTACTTGTGTACAATGAATCCTTCTAGATGCTCAATATAAATTTCATCCTCAATTTTACCATTGAGAAAGGTTGTCTTTACATCCATTTGATGTAGCTTCCAACCCATGGAAGCAGCTAGTGCAATGATGAATCGAATGGAGGTGTATCGGGATACTCGTGCAAAAGTCTCGTCATAGTCCACTCCCTCTATTTGTGAAAACCCTTTGGCCACAAATATTGATTTGTATTTTTCGACGCTTCCATTAGCAACATGATTTCTTTTATAAATCCATTTGGAATTCACTACAGACTTTCTCTCTGGTCTTGGAACAACATCTCATACATCATTTTTTAGTATAGATTGGTATTCTTCAGTCATGGCATCTTGCCATACTTGTTCACCTTAAGCTTCTCCATGACAAGATGGCTCTGAGTCAATAATGTGGATCATGGCTGAAAGGTAGCTTGAGAATCTATTTGGTCTCTTTCTCCCTCTGGTTGTTCCTTGTGGGGATTTATGCCCTTCTGCTTCTTGTAGAGTTTGCCGGGCCCAAGCAGACCTTTTATGTCCAATTGTGATATCTTTGGGTATGTTGCTTGGAGAAACTGAATCGGCTGGAACAACTAGATCAACTAGAGCTATTGGATCATCTGGAATAATATATGTCTCCCTATGAATTGTTGAAGGGGGAGAAGGCACTATCTCACTATCAATTTCCATCTGAGATTCTCTGGATTTCTGGAAGGCTACTTCTTCTTCAAAAGTAACATCTCTTCTTACTTCAATTTGTCTCTGACCATGAATGTAGATTCGATATGCTTTTGAGGATTCACTGTATCCAACAGATGTGCCCTTCCTTCTTGAAGGTTCTAGCTTGGATATCTTTTCTTTGGGTACATGAAGATATACTCGACATCCAAATATTCTGAAGTGTTGAATCTCAGGCTTCACTTTGTTGAAGGCTTCTTCTGGAGTAATTTTCTTTAGGATCTGATGAGGGCTTCTATTTTGAACATACAATGTTGTCATACATGCTTCTGCCCATAGAATCATAGGTAGACTTTGATCATGTATCATTACTTTTGTTACCTCAATGATAGTTCTGTTTTTCCTTTCAGCAACCCCATTTTGTTGAGGGTTGTAAGGAACTGTGAACTCCCTCTTGATTCATGCTTCAATACAAAAACTATTGAATT
>ML860986.1:20337-44776 GCA_009831015.1 Picea engelmannii
TGCCCATAGAATCATAGAAGGATTCTGATCATGCATTATTGCATTGGTTTCCTCAATGATGGTTTTATTCTTCATTTTTTTTTCAAATAGTTTTGACTCCCTGTGAGGGATAAACATATTCCTTTGTTGTTAACCTATATAGAAAAATAAAACAAAAATAACCAACACAAGAATATCTCCTAAAGGAGAATAATGAGTACATCTCTAGAATCAAAACAATTTAAGGAATGTTGTCACAACTACAAGACCTTTTTGTAATGTAGAAAAATTTAGAAATATAGGTTAGAGGAATGAAAATTACAACAATCAAACCTGGATTCTTCACTTCTAGTGTGTTGTTCCTCTTAATGCACTAAGATCCCTCTTGATCCATGACTTCAACAAAATGTTCCTTCTTCCTGCAATTACCCTCATGACAATGATACAAATAATAAATATACAAGTGCATACCTGAGGGTGATGATATGATTTATCCAATGGCACCAGCTTGATCTTTGTCTTTTGATATCTTCATGAAGAAGGTAGTCACGATGTCACCTTTTTTCAACTTGTTATTTTGAAGATGGACCTTCACTGTAAGAGCTTGTGTAGATGATTGGATTCCTTGTCTTGTCGTCATCTTCCTTCCATTCATCAATAGTTGTCTCTGGTAAACATTTTTGTATCACCCACAATAAGTTTTCCTCTGAAGTCTTGTCTTCCAAGAACTTGAAGTTTCTTGATCTATCAAGCTTATCTTCCATCATAGTTTTGTTCACCATATTTTTAGATTCTTCACAAACCCTTGTTGACTGGGCTAGAAAACCTAACTGCTAGGCTAAGCTACAAACCTTAGGCTTTGTTGGGCTTATGACTGCCAACAATAAGCCTTGAAATTCATAAGAACATGGGTAATCTTGAAGGCTTCTTAAAAGAGTTGCAAAAACCCTAAAGACATAAATCTCCAGAAAAATTGTGAAACCCTAGAAACCCTAGAGCCAAATTTTCAAAATGATCGGAATTTCACTCTTAGAGTCTATGGAGGTGCGCTAGAGAAGGTCATACTACCCTATGCCAAAATATGCCTCAACGTCCAAGTTTTAGGGGTTGAAACACCAAAAAGAAGAGGGTCGTACAGATTTTCTAAAAACCCTAGGAGGGTCGTACGGTTCAGCAGAAGAAGAGGGATGACTGGTAAAAGCTTGTAGCTTGTGAAATGGGTTCTTAAAGAACTATGTTCAGATACCATGTTGATTTTTCAATAAGCTAAGCATGAAGTTCATTCCATTTTTTCATTTTACTTAAACCATAAACAATTTTGTTGCATCAACCAAGATCACAAGAAGAAACACCATGCACAAGTACCCAAGAATTATCCTAGGATATCCTTCTCAACAAGGGAAAAAACCCCAGCCAATCCTTTGCTATATTATTCAAGAGAAAGAACTTCACCACCAATAAAACCTAGTAGACAAAAGGGTTCTCATAAACCCTAGAATACTAGCGCCCAAGAGAGGTGCGCACTTTTCCCAAGTAGATGTACTTGCTGAAATTTTCAAACTCAAAGAAAAGATATGATTCCTCAATGGGGAATTTACCTTTACTTATATTAGACTTTACCTATCAACAAAAGTGTCTATTGGCACAATAGGGCTGACCTCTCTATCTCATAATATAATTAATATTAACGAGATTAATTATCTTTTACATTAATTATCAATTAAATTAAGTTGGGCCTGACATGTACCCTTTACATTACAATTAGGGTTACAGGAAGGTCTAACCCTTGAACAATATATCAAGGGATCTCATACACCCACTAGTGCTCAACCACTAGGGGCACATCCATAGGGATGTCCATATCTCTGGCTCATTGCATTACACAGAAGAACCACTTCTTCACTAGTGCTCAACCACTAGGATCACGTTCACCTGTGATCGTCCACAGACACGTCCACTCATTAGATATTATTTCCCATTTCATTACATAAGAGATTCATCTGTAGTTTCTCATCAACTCTCTGCTTAGAGGAGGCTAATATTGTTGATGATTGGAGCTACGTGAGACATTCTCCATCTTACAAACCTGAGAGAAATCTCCTAAGAGGGGTGTGTGGTTCCTATCTGAGACATAGTTTGAACGTAGAGATGGCCTCCTCCTTACATAGAGTTGAGAATAAATCTAGATATTTTCCCGTGTAATGTAGTGAGAAATGAGATTTGCAGAGTTGGGCGTGTCTGTGGCTGAGAACAAGGTGAACCTGTGAAATCCCAAGGTGTTGGGTGCATCGTCATGAGAACATAAATGAAGATGATGTGTTATCCTCCTCTGAGCAGAAGAGTTGATGAGAAACTCCAGATGAATCTCTTGTGTAATGTAGTGGGAAAGAAGATCTATTGAGTGGACGTGCTTGTGGACGAGCACAGGTGAACGTGATCCTAGTGGCAGAGGACTAGTGAAGAAGTGGTTATTTTGTGTAATGGAGTGAGCCAGAGATATGGACATCCCTATGGATGTTCCCCTAGTGTATGAGCACTGGTGGGTGTATAATATCCCTTGTTATATTGTTCAAGAGTCAGACCTACATGTAACCCTAATTGTAATGTAAAGGGTACAGGTCGGCCCCACCTTAATGTGACTGGTAATTAATGTAAAAGATAATTAATCTGGTTAATATTAATTATATTATAATATAGAGAGGTCAGCCTTGTTGTTCCAATAGACACTTTTGTTGACAGGTTCAGTCTAGTATAATTAAAGGTAAATTCCCCATTAAGGAATCATATCTTTCATGTGAGTTTGGAAATTTCAGCAAGTACATCTTCTTGGGAAAAGTGTGCACCTCTCTTGGGCGCTAGTCTTCTAGGGTTTGAGAACCCTCTTGTGTGCTAGTTCTTATTGGTGGTGAAGGTATTTCTCTTGAAGAATATAGCAAAGGATTTGGTTGGGTTTTATTCCCTTGTTGAGAAGTGTTTCCCAGGATACTTCTTGTGTTCTTGTGCATGGTGTTTCTTCTTGTGATCTTGGTTGCTGCAACATTATATGTTATGGTTAAGACAAATGCTAAAATTGAATTAACTTCATGATTAGCCTTGCTCATAGAAAAATAAGCATGGTATAATATCATAGGTCTTTAAGAACCTATTGCACAAAACATATTTCAACCTTCCTCTCTCTCTTCTACAGAAACCGTACGGCCCTCCTAGGGTTTCCAGAAAATATGTACGACCTACCCTTCTGAGGGTTTTAAACACTTAAAACTTGGGTGTTGGAGATAAAAAGGACATATGTGTGTACAAAATCCTTCATTTCACCTCCAACATGTCTCAAATTGCAATCCTGAGGATTTTGACTTTTTGGCCCTAGGGTTTCGTTAAATTCTGCAGAAAATTTCAGAATTGTGTTTCTGCAACTCTTTGAAGAAGATATTCAGCTTACCAAGGCTATCATACTTCTCAAAGGATTATTTTTTGTAGTCATAAGTCCAACAAATACTAAAAGTTCTAGCCTAGCCTAGCCGTTAGGTTTTCTAGCCTAGTTGACAAGGGTTTGTGAAGAATCCAAAATGGGAAAAATCATGATGGGAGGCAAGCTTGATGATTGAAGAAAACTCAGTTCTAGGAAGACAAGACCTCAAAGAAATGAATACATAAACATCTCATCACTC
This sequence comes from Picea engelmannii, assembly GCA_009831015.1. Classification (NCBI taxonomy): domain Eukaryota; kingdom Viridiplantae; phylum Streptophyta; class Pinopsida; order Pinales; family Pinaceae; genus Picea; species Picea engelmannii. Next base: position 23,985 of record ML860986.1, read on the forward strand.
TTAGGTATGGTCCCTACCAATGATAATACTTGTTTGATTGATAGTGGTGCCTCTAGGCACATGACCGGTCTTAGAAATCACCTAACACATTTTGTTGAGAAAGAGACACATCTACATGTTGTTCTTGGAGATGATGCCAGATATAATGTGAGAGGAGTTGGAACTTATAACTTCCAACTAGATTCAGATATGCATCTTCAATTAGAAGAAGTACTATATGTACCCAGAATGAAGAGGAGCCTTGTCTCTATTTCTGCCTTGGAAGACAAAGGCTATAAGATTACCTTCTCAGAAGGAAGAGTTCTTGCATGGCACAAAGACTCTCATATAAGTGCTACCAAAGTAATTGGTGTCCGAGAAAATATCTTGTACAGATTAACCATCAAACCAGTCCAAGCCTTACTACATGACACTATCAGCTTGAGTGAGCTATGGAATAGAAGACTTGCTCACATTCATTATAGATCTCTTCTAGCTCTAAGGAAAATGGTAACAGGTCTACTAGAAATATAGATTCAACATAAGGGTGTTTGAAAAGGTTGTTCCCTTGGAAAAAATGTTAAAGGATCCTTCCCAAGCAGTGACAACAAATCCAAGGAAATCTTGGACTTGACACATTCAGATGTATGTGGGCCAATGACTGTTGCATCTCTAAATGGGTACTTATACTATGTACTCTTCATAGATGATCACTCCAGGAAAACCTGGATTTACTTTCTAAAGAACAAGGATGGAGTCCTTGCAAAATTTCAAGAATTCAAAGCTCAGTTTGAGAACTAGACCGAAAGAAAAATCAAAATATTAAGATTAGATAATGGAGGAGAATACACCTCAAAAGAATTCAATAGTTTTTGTATTGAAGCATGAATCAAGAGGGAGTTCACAGTTCCTTACAACCCTCAACAAAATGGGGTTGCTGAAAGGAAAAACAGAACTATCATTGAGGTAACAAAAGTAATGATACATGATCAAAGTCTACCTATGATTCTATGGGCAGAAGCATGTATGACAACATTGTATGTTCAAAATAGAAGCCCTCATCAGATCCTAAAGAAAATTACTCCAGAAGAAGCCTTCAACAAAGTGAAGCCTGAGATTCAACACTTCAGAATATTTGGATGTCGAGTATATCTTCATGTACCCAAAGAAAAGATATCCAAGCTAGAACCTTCAAGAAGGAAGGGCACATCTGTTGGATACAGTGAATCCTCAAAAGCATATCGAATCTACATTCATGGTCAGAGACAAATTGAAGTAAGAAGAGATGTTACTTTTGAAGAAGAAGTAGCCTTCCAGAAATCCAGAGAATCTCAGATGGAAATTGATAGTGAGATAGTGCCTTCTCCCCCTTCAACAATTCATAGGGAGACATATATTATTCCAGATGATCCAATAGCTCTAGTTGATCTAGTTGTTCCAGCCGATTCAGTTTCTCCAAGCAACATACCCAAAGATATCACAATTGGACATAAAAGGTCTGCTTGGGCCCGGCAAACTCTACAAGAAGCAGAAGGGCATAAATCCCCACAAGGAACAACCAGAGGGAGAAAGAGACCAAATAGATTCTCAAGCTACCTTTCAGCCATGATCCACATTATTGACTCAGAGCCATCTTGTCATGGAGAAGCTTAAGGTGAACAAGTATGGCAAGATGCCATGACTGAAGAATACCAATCTATACTAAAAAATGATGTATGAGATGTTGTTCCAAGACCAGAGAGAAAGTCTGTAGTGAATTCCAAATGGATTTATAAAAGAAATCATGTTGCTAATGGAAGCGTCGAAAAATACAAATCAATATTTGTGGCCAAAGGGTTTTCACAAATAGAGGGAGTGGACTATGACGAGACTTTTGCACGAGTATCCCGATACACCTCCATTCGATTCATCATTGCACTAGCTGCTTCCATGGGTTGGAAGCTACATCAAATGGATGTAAAGACAACCTTTCTCAATGGTAAAATTGAGGATGAAATTTATATTGAGCATCTAGAAGGATTCATTGTACACAAGTACCATGTGCTTGGTATGATAAAATGGATGGATTTATGACGAGTTTGGGATTCAACAAAAGTGTTGCTGACCCAAACTTATATTATCACATTGATGGAAATGAGTGTTTGATTTTGGTCCTATATGTGGACGACCTTTTACTCACCAGTTCAGAGAGACTCATTGTTGAATGCAAACAAGCATTGACTACTAAATTTGAAATGAAGGATTTGGGATTGATGCACTACTTCTTGGGACTATAAGTATGGCAGAGAACAGATGAGATTTTCCAGATTCAAGGAAAATATACTATGGTTATACTGAAAAAGTTCGGCATGAAAGAATTCAAATCGATGCCCACTCCAATGGTTACTGATTTGAAGAAAATGAGTGATACTGAGTCAGGAGATGTAGATCCACACTTATATCAACAATTGATTGGATCATTGATGTATCTGGTTAACATGAGACCAGACATTTTCTATGCAGTAAATGTTCTTAGAGAGTTTATGAGCCAACTGAGACAGACACACTAGATAGATGCAAAACATGTATTAAGATACTTACAAGGAACAATTCGTTATGGCCTGAGATATGCCTCCAGTGTGGACTTGAGCCTGCAAGGATATGCCAATGCAGATTGGGTAGGAAGCGCAGTAGACAGAAAAAGCACCTCTGGTTGTTGCTTCACTTTAGGTTTTGCCATGGTTTCCTGGTGTAGCTAAAAACAAATATTTGTCGCATTAAGCACCACAAAGGCAGAGTACATTGCATTGAGTGTAGCAGTCTGTGAAGCAGTGTGGATTCACAAACTTCTGATTGACTTGTTCAATCATGAGATGGATCCTACTACTATTCATTGTGATAACCAGAGCTGTGTAAATCTCTCTGAGAACCCGATGTTTCATGACAGATCGAAACACATTGAAATAAAGTATCACTATATCAGAGACATGGTACAGAGGAAGACAATACATGTGCAATATCTTCCTACTCATGAACATATCACATATATCTTCACCAAACCATTTTCCAAGACAAATCTCGAGTATTTCCATGAGATACTTGGCCTGGTAGAAAATGCCTCCCTAGCTGAGAGGGAGTGTTGATGATTGCAGCTATGTGATACATTCTCCAGCTTACAAACCTGAGAGAAATCCCCTGAGAGGGGTGTGTGGTTCCTATCTGAGATAGAGTTGGAATGTAGAGATGGCCTCTTCCTTACAGAGAGTTGAGAATAACTCCAGATGATTCTTCCATGTAACGCAGTGAGAAAGGAGATCTGCAGAGTTGGACATGCCTATGGTTGAGCACAAGGTGAACGTGTGAAATCCCAAAGTGTTGGGTGCATCGTCATGAGAACATAAATTAAGATGATGTATTATCCTCCTCTGATAAGATGAGTTGATGAGAAAATCCATATGACTCTCCTGTGTAATGCAATGGGAAATAAGATCTGATGAGTGGACGTGCATGTGGACGAGAACAAGTGAACGTGATCCTAGTGGATGAGCACTAGTGAAGAAGTGGTTCTTATGTGTAATGAAGTGAGCCAGAGATATGGACATCCCTATGGATGTGCCCCTGATGAATGAGCACTAGTGGGTGTATAAGATCCATTGTTATATTTTTCAAGAGTCGGACCTACCTGTAACCCTAATTGTAATGTAAATGGTATAGGTTGGCCCCACCTTAATGTGACTAGTAATTAATGTAAAAGATAATTAATCTGGCTAATATTAATTATATTATAAGATAGAGAGGTCAACCCTGTTGTGCGAATAGACACTTTTGTTGACAGGTTCAGTCTAGTATAAGTAATGGTAAATTCCCCATTGAGGAATCATATCTTTCATGTGAGTTTGGAAATTTCAGCAAGTACATCTTCTTGGGAAAAATGTGCACCTCTCTTGGGCGCTAGTATTCTAGGGTTTGAGCACCCTCTTGTCTGCTAGGTATTATTGGTGGTGAAGTTCTTTCTCTTGAAGAATATAGCAAAGGATTTGGCTGGATTTTCTTCCCTTGTTGAGAAGGGTTTCCCAGGATACTTCTTGTGTTCTTATGCATGATGTTTCTTCTTGTGATCTTGGTTGCTGCAAAATTATCTGTTATGGTTAAGACAAATGCTAAAATTGAATGAACTTCATGCTTAACCTTTCTCATAGAAAAATAAAAAAATACATCATATGCATCTCTATCTCATGATGATGCACCCATCACTTTAGGATTTCATATGTTCGCCTTGTGCTCATCCACATTCACGTCCAAACCTGAAGATCTCCTTTCTCACTTTGTTACACAGGAGAATCATCTAGATTTATTCTCAACTCTCTGTAAGGAGGAGACCATCTCTACGTTCTAGCTATGTCTCAGATAGGAACCACACACCCCTCTGAGGGGATCTCTCTCAGCTTTTTGTCCTGGAGAATGTCTCACGTAGCTACAATCATCAACACTCCTTCTCAGCTAGGGAGGAATTCTTTATCATGCCAAGTCTCACATGGATGTACTTTGAAATTTGTCTTGGTTGTAGTCATCAACACTCCCTCTCAACTAGGGAGGTATCCTAAACCAATCTAATTTGGCAAAGATGTCTGCAATCTGCTCATGTGTAAGAAGGTATTTCATGTGTACTATTTTCATCTGCATCATGTCTCTGATATAAATATATTTTATCTCAACGTGTTTCGATCTATCATGAAACATTGGGTTCTCAAAGAGTTTTACACACAACTCTGGTTATCATCATATAATCCATCTCATGATCAAGTAAATCTGTTAGAAACTTATGAAGTCGCACTGCTTCGCAAACTGAGTGATACATATTCTGCTTCTGTGGCTTTCAAGGCCATAGATCTTTGTTTCCTGCTGCACTAGGAAACCATGACAACTTTCACAGAAAAACAACAACTGAATGTTCTCTTCCAGTCCACTATACTCTTTGCTCAATCTGTATCAACATATCTTGAAAAATCAAGTTCACGCTGGAGGCATATCTTAGTCCATATCCAAATGTGCCTCATATATATCTTCAAGACATTCTTTACTACTTATCCAATGAGTTTGTCTCGGCTGACTCATGGATTGACTAAGCACATTCACTTCATAGCATGAATCCGGTCTGGTGTTAACCAGAAACATCAATGATCGAATCAGTTGTGGATCAATCTTTTCTGAATCATCATCATTCATTTTCTTCAAATCCACCATGGTGGTTTTTCATTTTGTCATACTGAACTTCTTTAATATTCACACTGTATGTTTTCCTTGACTCGGGAATAATCTTATCGGTCCTCTGTCATACTTCTTGTCTCAAGAAGTAGTGTATCATACTTAGGTCCTTTATCTCGAAATCATAATTCAAAGCTTACTTGTATCCAACAACAAGTCTTTCTGAATAAGTCATCAAAATCAGACTCTTGTCACCAACACTGTAATAACACAGGTTTGGATCAGCAACACTCTTGCTGAAACCCAAACTCATCAAGAATCCATCCATATGATATAGTTTCCAACACATGGATGGTAGTACGGATGGAAGTGTGTCAGGCTTACTGGATCAAGTGTCACATCATACACAACTCCCTCTATTTGTGAGAGTCTTCTGGCTATACATCTCGCTTTTTATTTCTCGACACTTCCATAAGTTCCATGCTTGATCTTATAGATCCACTTGGAAGTCACCACATATTTCTCTTATGGTCTCTAAACAATATATTGTACATCATTATTTAAGATATACTGGTATTATTTTGTTATGGCATCTTCCCATACTTGTTCTCCTGTTGCTTCTCCAAGACAAGGAGGCTTAGACTCAATGAAGTGGCTCGTGACTGAAGGATAGCTTGAAAATATATTTTTCTTTCTCTGGATGTGCCTTGATAAGATTGTATGTTTCTCTGCCACCTGCAAAATGAGCCTAGGAAGGACTTTTATTCCCTATTGTAATATCTCTGGACATATCAACTGGAGCAACTGGATTATTTGGAATAATGTTTTTCTCCCTTTGAACTGATGAAGGGGGAGAAGGTATTGTTTCACTGTCAATCTCCATCTGAGATTCTCTGGATCCTTGAAAGTTTATCTCTTCTTCAAGGACAACATCTCTTCTTGTCTCAATCTGTCTCTGACTAGGGATGTCGATCTGGAATGTCTTCGAAGATTCATTGTTATCCCATAAATGTATTCTTTCTCCCTGAAGGGTATAGCTTGGACTTATTCTCTTTGGGTTCATGAAAATACATTGGGCACCCAAATATCTTGAAGTGTTCAATCTCAGGCTTCACTCAGGTGAAGGCTTCTTTAGGAGTTATTTTTTTCAAATTCTGGTGAAGACTCTTGTTCTAAACATATACTGTGTCATGTATGCTTCTGACCATATAATCATAGAAGGATTCTGATCATGCATTATTGCATTGGTTGCCTTAATGAAGGTTCTATTCTTCCTTTTTTTTTTCAAATAGTTTTGACTCCCTCTTAGTCAAGTGACTCCCTTTGAGGGATAAGCATCTTCCTTTTTTTTTAACCTATCTGGAACAAGGAAACAAAAAGAACCAACACAAGAATATCTCCTAAAGGATAATAATGAGTACATCTCTAGAATTAAAACAATTTAAGGAATGTTGTCACAGCTACAACACCTACTTGTAATGTAGCAAACTTTAGAAATATAGGTTAGAGGAATGACAATTACAACAATCAAACATGGAGTCTTCACTTCCAGTGTGTTGTTCCTCTGAATGCATTGAGATCCCTCTTGATCCATGACTTCAGCAAAAGGTTCCTTCCTCCTGCACTTACCCTCATGACAATGATACAAATAAGAAATATACAAGTGCATACCTGAGGGTGCTGATATGATTTCTCCAATGTCACCTAGTTGATCTTTGTCCTCTGATATATTCATGTAGAAGGTATTCAGAGTGTCACCTTTTGTCATCTTGTTATTTTGAAGTTGGTCCTTCACTGTAAGAGCTTGTGTATATGATTGGCTTCCTTGTATTGTCATCATCTTCCTTCCATTGATCAATAGTTGTCTCTGTTAAACATTTTTGTATCACCCACAATAAGTTTTCCTCTGAAGTATTGTCTTCCAAGAACTTGAAGTTGCTTGATCCATCAATCTGATCTTCCATCATAGTTTTGTTCATCATATTTTTAGATTCTTCACAAACCCTTGTTAACTGGGCTAGAAAACCTAATGGCTAGGCTAGGATGGCAACCTTAGGTTTTGTTGGGAAATGCAAACAAAAATCCTTGAAAGTCAGAAGAACACAAGTAATCTTGAAGGCTTCTTCAAAGAGCTGCAAAACCCTAAAGACATAAATCTGCAGAAAAATTATGAAACCCTAATTTTCAAAATGCTCGGAATTTCTCTCTAATAATCTCTGAAGGTGCACTAGAGAAGGTCGTACTCTCCTATGCCAAAATTTTCCTCAACGTCCAAGTTTTAGAGGCTGAAACACCCAAAATAATAGGGTCGTACAGATTTTCTAAAAACCCTAGGAGGGCCATACAATTCTGCAGAAGAAGAGGGATGACTAGTAAAATATTATAGCTTGTGTAATGCGTTCTTCAAGACCTATGTTCTGATACCATTTTTTTTTTCAATAATCTTGGCTTAAGCATGAAGTTCATTCCATTTTTTCATTTTACTTAAACCATAAACAATTTTATTGCAACAACCAAGTTCACAAGAAGAAACACCATGCACAAGTACACAAGAAGTATCCTGGGAAACCCTTCTCAACAAGGGAAGAAAACCCAGCCAATCCTTTGCTATATTCTTCAAGAGAAATACCTTCACCACCAAGAAAAACTAGCACAGAAAAGGGTGATCAAAAACCCTAGAAGACTAGCGCCCAAGAGAGGTGCTTACTTTTCCCAAATAGATGTACTTGCTGAAATTTCCAAACTCACACAAAAGATATGATTCCTCAATGGGGAATTTACCTTTACTTATATTAGACTTGACCTATCAACAAAAGTGTATATTTTCACAACAGGTCCGACCTCTCTATCTCATAATATAATTAATATTAACGAGATTAATTATCTTTTACATTAATTATCATTACATTAAGGTGGGGTCGACCTGTACCCATTACATTACAATTAGGGTGACAGGCAATTCTGACTCTTGAAAAATATAGTAAGGGATATCATACACCCACTATCTCTCAGCCACTAAGGGAACATCCATAGGGATGTCCATATCTCTGGCTCACTGCATTACACAGAAGAACCAGTTCTTCACTAGTACTCAGCCACTAGGATCAAGTTCACCTGTGCTCGTCCACAGACACGTCCACTCAACAGATCTTCTTTCCCACTGCATTAAAGAGGAGAGTCATCTAGATTTTCTCATCAACTCTCTGCTTAGAGGAGGCTAATACATCATCTTCATCTCTGTCTCATGACGATGCACCCAACACTTTGGGATTTCACACATTCACTTTATGCTCATCCACAGGCACATCCAACTCTGCATATCTCCTTTCTCATTGTGTTACACAGGAGAATCATCTGGAGTTCTTCTCAAATATCTGTAAGGAGGAGGCCATCACTATGTTCCAACTCTGTCTCATATAGGAACCACACACCCCTCTCACAGGCTCTCTCTCACGTTTATATCCTGGAGAATGTCTCACGTAGTTGTAATCATCGACACTCCCTCTCATCTAGGGAGGCATTCTTCATCATGCCAACTCTCACATGGATGTAATTTGAACTTTATCTTGGCTGTAGTCATCAATACTCCCTTTCAACTAGGGAGGTATCCTTCACCAAGATAATTTGGTGAATATGTCTACAATCTGCTCATGTGTTGGAAGGCACTGCATGTGTACTATTTTCCTCTGCATCATGTCTCTGATATAAAGATATTTTATCTCAATGTGTTTCAATATATCATGAAACCTTGGGTTCTCAAAGAGATTTACACACAGCTCTGGTTATCATCATAGAATCTATCTCATGATCAAGTAAATCTATCAGAACTTTATGAAGTCGCACTACTTCACACACTCAATGATACATATTATTCTTATGTGGATTTCAAGGCCACAGAGCTTTATTTCCTTCTGTACTAGGAAACCATGACAACTTTCATGGAAAAAAAAATATGAATGTTCTCTTCTGGTCCACTATACTCTTTGCTCAATTTGTATCAGCATATCCTGCAAACTCAAGTTCACACTTTATGCATATCTCATGCCATATCCAACTGTGCCTCGTATACATCTTCAAGACATGATTTACTACTTATCCAGTGAGTCTGACTCGGCTGACTCATGGATTGACTAAGAACATTCACTGCATAGCATGAATTCGGTTTGGTTTTAACCAGATACATCAATGATCCAATCAGCTATGGATCAATCTTGTCTGAATCATCATCATTCATTTTCTTCAAATCCATCACGGTGGTTTTTCATTCTGTCATACTGAACTTCTCTAATATTCCCACTGTATGTTTTCCTTGACTCAGGAAAAATCTCATCGATCCTCTGTCATACTTCTTGTCTCAAGAAGTAGTGTATCATACTTATATCCTTTATCTTGAAATCAGAAGTCAAAGCTTACTTGTATCCAACAACAAGGATTTCTAAATAAGTCATCAAAATCAGGCTCTCGTCACCAACATTGTAATAACATAGGTTTGGATCAACAAAACTCTTGCTGAAACCCAAAATAATCAAGAATCCATCCATCTAATATAGTTTCCAACTCATGGATGGTAGTACGGATGGAAGTGTATCGGGATTACTAGATCACGTGTCTCATGATAGACAACTCCCTCTGCTTGTGAGAGTCTTCTGTCTATAGATCGTGCTTTGTATTTCTCGACACTTCCATCAACTGCATGCTTGATATTATAGATCCACTTGGAAGTCACCACAGACTTCTCTTATGGTCTCTAAACAATATCTTATACATCTTTATTTAAGATATATTGGTATTCTTTTGTTATGGCATCTTGCCATACCTGCTCTCCTGTTGGTTCTCCAAGACAAGAAGGCTCATAATCAATGAAGTTTCTCATGACTAAGGGATAGCTCGAAAATATCTTTTGCTTTCTCGGGATGTGCCTTGAGAGGCTTGTATGTTTCTCTGCCTCTTGCAGAATGATCCTAGGAAGGCCTTTTATTCCCTATAGAAATATCTTTGGAAATATCAAATGGAGATCTGGATTATCTGGAATAATTTTTGTCTCCTTCTGAACTGCTGAAGGGGGAGAAGGTATTGTTTCACTTTCAATATCCATCTGAGATTCTTTGGATCCTTGAAAGGTTGTATCTTCTTCAAGGACAACATCTTTGCTTGTCTCAATCTGTCTTTGACCAGGGATGTCGATCTGAAATTGCTTCGAAGATTCACTATTATCCCATAAATGTATCCTTTCTCCCTGAAGGGTATAGTGTGGACTGTTTCTCTTTGGGTACATGAAAATACATTGGGCACCCAAATATCCTGAAGTGTTCAATCTCAGGCTTCAATCTGGTGAAGGATTCTTCAGGAGTTATGTTTTTCAAAGTCTAGTGAAGACTCTTGTTCTGAACATATACTGTGTCATGTATGCTTCTACCCATAGAATCATAGAAGGATTCTGATCATGCATTATTGCATTGGTTGCCTCAATGATGGTTCTATTATTCCTTTTTTTTTTCAAATAGTTTTGAATCCCTATGATTCAAGTGACTCTGTGAAATCCTAAAGTGATGGGTGCATCATCATGAGACAGAGATGAAGATGATGTATTATTTTTTTTTTCTATGAGAAAGGTTAAGCATGAAGTTCATTCAATTTTATCATTTGTCTTAACCATAACAGATAATTTTGTAGCAACCAAGTTCACAAGAAGAAACGCCATGCACAAGTACACAAGAAGTATCCTGGGAAACCCTTCTCAACAAGGGAAGAAAACCCAGCCAATCCTTTGCTATATTCTTCAAGAGAAATACCTTCATCACCAATAAAAACTAGCACACAAAAGGGTGCTCAAAAACCCTAGAAGACTAGTGCCCAAGAGAGGTGCACACTTTTCCCAAATAGATGTACTTGCTGAAATTTCCAAACTCACACAAAAGATAGGATTCCTCAATGGGGAATTTACATTTACTTATATTAGACTTGACCTATCAACAAAAGTGTATATTTTCACAACAGGTCCGACCTATCTATCTCATAATATAATTAATATTAACGAGAATAATTATCTTTTACATTAATTATCATTACATTAAGGTGGGGCCGACCTGTACCCATTACATTACAATTAGGGTGACAGACAGTTCTGACTCTTGAACAATATAGCAGGGGATATCATACACCCACTAGTGCTCAACCACTAGGGGCACATCCATAGGGATGTCCATATCTCTGGCTCACTGCATTAAACAGAAGAACCACTTCTTCACTAGTACTCAACCACTAGGATAAAGTTCACCTGTGCTTGTCCACAGAAACGTCCACTCAACTGATCTTCTTTCCCACTACATTAAAGAGGAGATTCATCTAGATTTTCTCATCAACTCTATGCTCATAGGAGGATAATACATCATCTTCATCTCTCTCTCATGACGATGCACCCAACACTTTCAAATTTCACATGTTCACCTTGTGATCATCCACAGGAATGTCCAACTCTGCAAATATCCTTTCTCACTGCGTTACACATGATAATCATATGGATTTTTTCTCAACTCTTTGTAAGGAGGAGACCATATCTACATTCCATATCTATCTCAGATAGGAACCACACACCCCTCTCAGGGGCTCTCTCTCAGGTTTGTGTCCTGGAGAATGTCTCATGTAGTTTCAATCATCAACACTCCCTCTCAGCTAGGGAGGCATTTGTCATCATGCCAAGTATCACACAGATGTACTTTGAACTTTGTCTTGGTTGTAGTCATCAACACTCCCTTTCAACTAGGGAGGTATCCTTCACCAAGATAATTTGGCGAAGATGTCTGCAATTTGCTCATGTGTAGGAAGGTACTGCATGTGTACTATTTTACTCTGCATCATGTCTCTGATATAAAGATATTTTATCTCAACGGGTTTCAATCTATCATGAAACACTGGGTTCTCAAAGAGCTTTACAAACAACTCTGGTTATCATCATAGAATCCATCTCATGATGAAGTAAATCTGTCAGAATTTTATGAAGCCTCACTTCTTCGCACACTCAATGATACATATTCTTCTTTTGTGGCTTTCAAGGCCAAAGGGCTTAGTTTCCTGTTGCACTAGGAAACCATGACAACTTTCACGGAAAAACAAAAACCAAATGTTCTCTTCTGGTCCACTGTACTCTTTGCTGAATCTGTATCAACATATCCTGCAAACTCAAGTTCACACTAGAGGCATATCTCAAGCCATATCCAACTGTGCCTCATATATATCTTCAAGACATGATTTACTGCTTATCCAGTGAGTCTGTCTCGGCTAACTCATGGATTGACTAAGCACATTGCCTGCATAGCATAAATCTAGTCTGGTGTTAGCCAGATACATCAATGATCCAATTAGTTGTGGATCAATCTTGTCTGAATCATCATCATTCATTTTCTTCAAATCCATCACGATGGTTTTGCATTCTGTCATACTGAACTTCTTTAATATTCCCACTGTATGTTTTCCTTAACTCAAGAAAAATCTCATCGGTCCTCCGTCATACTTCTTGTCTCAAGAAGTAGTGTATCATACTTAGATCCTTTATCTCAAAATCAGAAGTCAAAGCTTACTTGTATCCAACAACAAGGATTTCTGAATAAGTCATCAAAATCAGGCTCTCATCACCAGCATTGTAATAACATAGGTTTGGATCAACAACACTCTTGTTGAAACCCAAACTCATCAAGAATCCATCCATTTGATATAGTTTTCAACTCATGGATGGTAGTACGTATGGAAGTGTATCGGGCTTACTAGATCACGTGTATCATCATATACAACTCCCTTTGTTTGTGAGAGTCTTCTGGCTATAGATCGTGCTTTGTATTTCTCGACACTTCCATCAGCTGCATGCTTGATATTATAGATCCACTTGGAAATCACCACAGACTTCTCTTATGGTCTCTGAACAATATCTTATACATATTTATTTAAGATATAATGGTATTCTTTTGTTATGGAATCTTACCAAACCTGTTCTTCTGTTTCTTCTCCAAGACAAGGAGGCTCAGAATCAATGAAGTGGCTCATGACTGAAGGATAGCTCGAAAATATATTTTTCTTTCTCGGGATGTGCCTTGAGAGACTTGTATGTTTCTTTGCCTCCTGCAAAATGATCCTAGGAAGGCCTTTTATGCCCTATTGCAATATCTCTGGACATATCAAATGGAGATTTGGATTATCTGGAATAATGTTTGTCTCCTTCTGAACTGTTGAAGGGAGAGAAGGAATTATTTCACTTTCAATCTCCATCTAAGATTCTTTGGATCCTTGAAAGGTTGTATCTTCTTCAAGGACAACATCTCTTCTTGTCTCAATCTGTCTCTGACCAGGGATGTCAATCTGAAATTGCTTCAAAGATTCACTGTTATCCCATAAATTTATCCTTTCTCCCTGAAGGGTATAGTGTGGACTGCTTCTCTTTGGGTACATGAAAATACATTGGGCACCCAAATATCCTGAAGTGTTTAATATCAAGCTTCACTCTGGTGAAGGATTCTTTGGGAGTTATGTTTTTCAAAGTCTGGTGAAGATATACTGTGTCATGTATGCTTTTTCCCATAGAATCATAGAAGGATTCTGATCATGCATTATCGCATTGGTTTCCTCAATCATGGTTCTATTCTTCATTTTTTTTTTCAAATAATTTTGACTCCCTTTGAGTCAAGTGAGCCCCTTTGAGGGATAAACATATTCGTTTGTCGTTAACCTATCTGGAACAAGAAAACAAGAAGAACCAACACAAGAATATCTCCTAAAGGAGAATAATGAGTACATCTCTAGAATCAAAACAATTTAAGGAATGTTGTCACAAATGAAACACGTACTTGAAATGTAGAAAACTTTAGAAATATAGGTTAGAGGAATGAAAATTACAACAATAAAACCTGGAGTCTTCACTTCTAGTGTGTTGTTCCTGTGAATGCACTGAGATCCCTCTTGATCCATGACTTCAACAAAAGATTCCTTCCTCCTGCAATTACCCTCATGACAATGATACAAATAATAAATATACAAGTGCAAACCTAAGGTTGCTGATATGATTTCTCCAATGGCACCTGGTTGATCTCTGTCCTCTGATATATTCATGTAGAAGGTATTCACAGTGTCACCTTTTTCCATCTTGTTATTTTGAAGTTGGCCCTTCACTATAAGAGCTTGTGTAGATGATTGGCTTCCTTGTCTTATCGTCATCTTCCTTCCTTTCATCAATAATTGTCTCTGGTAAAAAAAATTGTATCACCCACAATAAGTTTTCCTCTGAAGTCTTGTCTTCCAGTTACTTTAAGTTTCTTGATCCATCAAGCTTATCTTCCATCATAATTTTGTTCATCAAATTTTTAGATTCTTCACAAACCCTTGTTAACTGAGATAGAAAACCTAACAACTAGGATAGGATAGAAAACTTAGGTTTTGTTGGGCTTATAACAGCCAACAATAAACCTTGAATTTCATAAGAACACAGGTAATCTTGAAGGCTTCTTCAAAGAGCTGCAGAAACCCTAAAGACATAAATCTGCAGAAAAATTGTGAAACCCTAGGGCCAAATTTTTAAAATGTTCGTAATTTCACTTTGGGAGTCTCTGGAAGTGCGTTGGAGAATGTTGTACTCTCCTATGCAAAAATTTGCCTCAACGTCCAAGTTTTAGAGGCTGAAACACCCAAAATAATAGGGTCGTACGGATTTTCTAGAAACCCTAGGAGGGTCGTACAGTTCTGCAGAAGAAGAGGGATGACTGGTAAAAGATTGTAACTTGTGCAATGGGTTATTCAAGACCTATGTTATGATACCATGTTGGTTTTTCAATAAGCTAGGCTTAAACATGAATTTCATTCTATTTTTTCATTTTACTTAAACCATAAACAATTTTGTTGCAGCAACCAAGATCAGAAGAAGAAACACCATGCACAAGTACACGAGAAGTATCCTGGGAAACCCTTCTCAACAAGGGAAGAAAACCCAGCCAATCCTTTGCTATATTCCTCAAGAGAAAGACCTTCACCACCCAAAAAACCTAGCACACAAAAGGGTTCTCATAAACCCTAGAAGACTAGCACCCAAGAGAGGTGTGCACTTTTCCCAAGTAGATGTACTTGCTGAAATTTCCAAACTCACACAAAAGATATGATTCCTCAATGGGGAATTTACCTTTAATTATATTAGACTTGGCCTGTCAACAAAAGTGTTTATTGGCATAGCAGGGTCGACCTCTCTATCTCATAATATAATTAGTATTAACGAGATTGATTATCTTTTACATTAATTATCAATTACATTAAGGTGGGGCCGACCTATACCATTTACATTATAATTAGGGTTACAGGTGGGCTTGAATCTTGAAAAATATAGAAAGGGATCTCATACACCCACTAGTGCTCATCCACTAGGGGAAAATCCATAGGGTTGTCCATATCTCTGGCTCACTGCATTACACAAAAGAACCACTTCTTCACTAGTGCTCAACCACTAGGATCACGTTCACCTATGCTCGTTCACAGACACGTCCACTCAACAGATATTCTTTCCCACTACATTACACAGGAGAGTCATCTGGAGTTTCTCATCAACTCTCTACTAAGAGGAGGCTAGTACATCATCTTCATCTCTGTCTCATGATGATGCACCCAACACTTTGGGATTTCACATGTTCACCTTGTGCTCATCCACAGTCCAACTCTGTAGATATCCTTTCTCACTGCGTTACACAGGAGAATCATCTGGAGTTCTTCTCAAATCTCCATAAGGAGGAGGCCATATTTATGTTTTAACTATGTCTCATATAGGAACCACACACCCCTCTAGGGGCTCTCTCTCAGGTTTGTGTCCTCAAGAATGTTTCACGTAGTTGCAATCATCAACACTTAAGGTATCTCATCACATACTTTGCAGCTACAAGGTGAACACGTCTAGGATCCATCAGATACTGACTCAAGGTGTTCACATCAAAGCATATATCTGGACTGGTATTCATCATATACATCAACGAACCAATAATTTGTCTGTACAAATTAGCATCAACCAACTCTGATGAATTATCAACCATGAGCTTCTTGTTTCCATGGGTGTTTTCATGGATTTACATTCCAACATGTCAAATCTCTTCAGTATTTCAACTTCATACTTCCCTTGGTTAAGGAATATCTTCTATGGGCTCTGCCAAAACTTCAAGACCTAAGAAATAATGCATCCCTAGGTCTTTCATCTCAAACTCTACAGTGAGATTCTTCTTGCAATCTGCGATGAGATTTTCTTTTCCTGTTAAGAATATGTCATCCACATATAGTAGCAAGATAAATGGCTCATCATTCATAACTTTGAACTAAAGGTTAGAATCAGATTTACTCTTGGTAAATCCCAAGCTCGTCATGAAACTATCAATTATTCCATACCAAGCTCTAGGAGCTTTCATCAATCCATACAGAGATTTCTTCAACCTGCAGACATGAGTCTTTCTATATTCAACTTGAAACCCTCATGGTTGTTCTATATACACTTCTTCAATAACACCATTTAAGAAGGTTGTTTTCATATCCATATGGTGTAAATTCCAGTTCATTTTGGCTACAAGAGCTATGATGGTTTTGATAGAAGTGTATCTGGCTACAAGAGCAAATGTTTCTTCATAGTCAATACCTTCCTTTTGATAAAATTCATGAGCCACAAATCTTGCCTTATGTTTTTCAATACTTCCATCTGCTGCATGTTTTATCTTGTATATCCACATGGAAGGTACTGCATCTTTGTTCTTTGGTCTGGGAACTACTTCCGATACATCATTATTTATAATGGGCTGGTATTCTTCTATCATGGCATCCATCCATTCTTTCTTCTAAATGGATTCTTCAAAGCAAATAGGTTCCTTTTCTACGAGATCACACATCAAGGCCATATAGCTGGATAATGGCTTAGGTTTCTTTCTTTGTCTCATGGTTCCTTCTGAGGCACCATACTTTTTTGCATCTTAAATAAGTTCCCTTGCCCAAGATGGCTTTCTCTTGTGAGAGATCGTCATACATGGTGGTTCTTGAGATTCTAACATATCATGATATTTTGTAATCTCATCATCAGAAGTAACTGTAACTTCCTCTGCGGGTTCTGCAACTCTGGGAGCTATAGGTTATTCTTCATATACTTCTTCAAGCTGGAATTTCCTTGATATTTTGAGTGTTGCATCTTCATCAAAGGTTACATCTCTATTGATCTCAATATGATGGTAACCTGGTATGTAAATTCTGAAGGACTTAGATACCTCATGGTATCCAACAAATATTCCCTTCTTTCCTGAAGGATCCAACTTGGTTCTTTTTTCTTTCGAAATGTGTAAAAATACTGGAAAACCAAATATTTTTAGATGGCTTACTTCTGGCTTCTTTCCGGTGAAAATTTCTTTGGGAGTTTTGAATCCAAGTTCACTATGGGATAATTTGTTTTGGACATACACTGTTGTTCTTATTGCTTCAGCCCATAAGTTCATTGGAAGATCTTGATCGTGAATCATAGTCTTTACTGCTTCCATAATTGTTCTATTCTTTCTTTCTACTACAACATTTTGTTGAGGATTATAGGGAGTGGTGAGCTCCCTCTTAATCCCGACATCTCTGCAAATATTCCAAATTCATTTGAAGTGTACTCTCCTCCATTGTCTAACCTGAGTATCTTGATTTTCCTTTCAGAGAGGTTTTCTACCAAGTCTTTTAATTCCTTGAAATTTCCAAGTACTTCATCTTTTGATTTCAAGAAATAAACCCAGGTCTTATGAGAGTAATCATTAATAAAGGATACATAGTATACATACCCTCTTAGAGAGGTTGATGGCATTGGGCTACATACATATGAGTGGATAAGCTGCAAATTTTTTTTTTCTTCACTGTCTCTCTTTGGAAAATGATTATTTATGTTCTTTCCTTGTGCACATCCTTTGCATACACCTTCATGATCAACCTTTAATTCTAGTAAAACGGTAACTACCTTGCTTACATATGGTAAGGCTTTGTAGTTGATGTGAGTTAGTCTTCTATGCCAAAGTTCACAAGGACTTTCATTAGAGTGAGTTAAGGCTACATCTGATTGACCTTTTAACTTGTACAAACCACCTTCTTTTGTCCCAATAACAACTGCATCTTCTATGGTTTTTCCTTTAGGCCATATAAAAAATTCACCATCTATGAATGCAACCATGAAACCTTTCTTATCTAGCGCTGAGATATAAAGTAAGTTCTTTTTCAAACCTGGTACATAAAGTACATCCTTCATTCTCATTGGAGTTCCTGAATCAAATTTGTAGGTGGATTATCCCATTCCTTTGATAGGGTACTGATAATTATCTCCAAGTGAAACTTTATGGGGAAATTCCTTTTATGTAAGACTAGAGATAATGTCTTTCTGACCTATCATGTGCTTAGAGGAACCACTATCTATGAGCCAAGTATCTTATCCAGGTGTCATAGATCCTGAGAGGACTAAAAATTAAACATAAACTTCAATCTCTTCTTTAGTTAACTTCTTGGGTGGATCATCATCTTCAGATGCATGGGCATGGTGTCTTTTGTTATTTCTCTTCTTGTATTCTTCCCTTCTAGTAAGACAATTCTTAGCAATGTGTCCCATCTTATCATAATGATAACATTGATAAGTGGAGAAATCTATTTCCTTTCTTTGACCCTTATGATATTTCTAGAATCTCTTTGGAGGGTGAGATTCTTTATGAAAGTGGGTCTCCTTTTGAAACTGAGACCTTTTATTTCCTCCTTTAGCATGAGAAACTAATTCTTGATCTTCATCTCTTAATAGGACGTCTTCTCGGTTGGCTACTCTTGCTTCTTCTTGAAGACATTCTTCCCATAAACTGTCAAATTGGAGTTTATCTTTTCTTGCAAAAATAGTTTGGATGAAGGCATCCCAAGGTCTTGTGAGACCATTAATGGTTGTCATTATGAGTTCATCTTCATCCAAGTTGTCTCCAATTTCTTTTAACTATCCCTTGAATTGAGAAACCGTAGAGAAATAGTCTTGAATGGTTTCTCCTTTCTGCATCTGTGTATTCTTGAGCTGGGTTCTCAAGTTTATCTTCCAGTTGATGTTATTTCCTTCATACATTCTAGTTAGGGCATCGAACATATATTTTGGACTATTCTTAGAAGACACTTGAGGGATCAAGTGGTCTTTAATGGAATCTACAATTATTCTTTTATCCCTAATCATATACTTCTTGTACTTATCTTTGGCTTCATCTTCTTCGGGTTCCAGTACATTTTCTTTTATGAATTTTGCAAGGTCATTCTCTTCAATAATGAGTCCAATTTTGTACTTCCAAGCACGCAAATTTTCCACACCTTCTAACATGTCAACAAGCTTGGTGCTTGCATACATCTTGACGTGGAGCTAGGAAAATGACCAGAAAATGAATCTGAACTTACCAGGAGATGCACTGGGACGAGGTGAGTTGGATGGAGTTGACTGTTTCATAAAATTCCAATTTTTACCCCTTGAAACTTGACCCACGCAAATCTAGACTGGTACTTCTGGTACTGGTTTCTTGGTTATCTGGTTTTTTGGTACCATCCAAAAATAGGGTTTGACTTTTCGGAGAATCTGGCCACTGAAAAATTTCTCTCAAGTTGCCAAAATATGCGCTAGGGAAAGGCGCACTTTCCAAGATATTTTTTGGTCAAAAATTCCTCTTCAGTAAAAAGCCCTAATTTCCTTGTACGAGAACAATGACATTTTTAGAAACCCAGTGAAAGTTTCTCTATTCAATCAAGCTCTGATACCATGTTAAGATTAGATTATTTACAAATTACACGATCATTCAATGAATTTCCAAAACAACAACATAAAGAGGATCACTGAAAGAAACACAATCACAAGGTACGCAACATTTTATCCTTGGAAACCCTCATGGGGGAGAAAACCCAACAAAACTTCCTCAATAATAGATTGCCAATACAATTCCAAGAGTAAAACCAAAACACCAAAGATAAACCAAGACTGAGCATGCGCCTCTCTTCTCCTTCCTCCTGCAACTGCAACTGCCTTCAAGATATGCACACTAGATGAGTGAGTGTGAGTGTGTATAAGTGAGGCACCATCCTCACATATAAATACTAGTTGATGAGGCACTAGGGTTATGTCTCTTCACTTAGTAGGGTTGACTTCTTCTAGGAGTAGTTAAAACTACTTTATAAACACCAGGGGCTTACTTTAGAAATACCACCATATAAATATGGTTTGACCAATACACAAAAGGGGATTTGGTCTTATACAAGACCCGACATGATCAATCCACAAAAGGGGATTTGAATAATCACCACAAGGAAAAAACCAAGGGACATCTTCTTGATTAATCACATTAGTAGGTGCAGAGGTGTTAGGGACTCTTTTCTCATTAGGGGGCCTAGGATTCCATCCTTGGTTTCCTTGTTGTTGTTGATTATCATTGTATTGATGTCTAGGGGGAAGGATATGTTGTTGATATCTATCTAGGTTAGTCACCTTGTTCATAAGGATATTCTAATTTTGCAAGAATTCAATTGTCATTTTCTCAAGTCTTTGTGCTAAGAGCGTCATAGGATATTGTGTAGGTTCCACATTATTCAAAGTCCTAGGATTGGTGGCATATTTA
>ML860988.1:7427-24295 GCA_009831015.1 Picea engelmannii
AAAAACAGTTAAAAATATTTTTTAAAAATGGTTAATTTATTTATACTTTATAAATAATAAATATATGATTCTATGCAATGTTACTTATTCTTTTCATTGTGAAATTTCAATGAAGTGTTTATATAAAGAGGGGTATTTCTATTTTATTTTGATTTATTTTATTTTTTTATTTTTATTTATTTTTTTATTTATTAAATTTAATATTGTTTAAAATAAAAACAAAATTGTAATAAACATTTGATAAAATATTAGGATATTTAATCATTTATTAAGATGGGAATTTCAATATAAAAAAAAAAAAATCAATTTTTTTACAATAATATCAAAGTTAACTCATAATCATTTAAAAGTCAAAATTGATAATGTGATTGTATATGTTATCATTAACAATTCTAAGAATCAACATATATTTTATTACTCTATAATAAAAAGATCATTAACTATTTTAAGAATAAACATCGTTTATAATATAGGTTATTATATATAATAAAAATATTAAAGATACTATATTTTATCACTCTATAAGATTCTTAATTTTTTTTTAAATCAACATCATTTATAATATATTTTATCATTCTATAATAAAAAGATTAAAGATACGTGATCCAACTTAAGTCGTGATCATTTGAGATGTCAAAATTATTCTCAACATTAGTAATTTGATGGTATATATTATCTTTAATAATTAACATTATTTATAATATATTTCATTATTTTATAATAATAATTTTAAATATAAAATATATTATATTAATATGTTTAACAATTTTAAAAATCAACATTATTTATAATATATTTTATCATTTTATAATAAAAAGATTAAAGATACTTGATCCAACTTAAGTTGTGATCAGAGATGTGAAAATTATTCTCAACATTAATAATTTGATGGTATATATTATCTTTAACCATCAACAATATTCATAATATATTTCATTATTTTATAATAATAATTTTAAATATAAAGCATATTTCAATTTATTTATATTTTAAATTTTATGAATGATTATTTTTATAATTATTTGTTATATTTAATATAATAATTTTAAATATAAAATATATTTCAAATTATTTGTATTTTAAATTTTATAAATAATTATTTTTTATTTTTAATTTGTTATATTTAATATATTAAATTTATTTTAGTGAAATAGAATGTGCAAATAATATTATATATGAATTTGATTCAATGAATAAGAGGTGATGGTGATATTTTTCTACACAAATGGTATATTGTTTTTAAAAGAAAAACTATTTTAATTAAATAAATAAATTATACACAACAATGAACATCATTCTTAACTTTAGTTAATAATAATTCTTCAATAATATTAATAAAAATTAATAATAGTTCTTCAATAATATTAATAAAAAATATTCTTTGGAAAAAAAAATATTCTAATTAAATAAATAAATTATACATTAAAATAAACATCATTTTTAACTTTAAAGTTAATAATAATTTTTCATTAATATTGAATAAACAACAATTTAAAAAATTACTTTAAAAAAATATCTTTTAGAATAAATAACAATTTAAAAAATTACTTTTAAAACATATCTTTTATAATGGAAAAAAAAAATATTATTAAAATAAAAATGAACTTTCACCGAGTCCATTATAAAATAAAACATTGAATTAATTTTAAAACTTTGAGAGATGAAGGATTTGCTTTTTTTTTTACGTTATGTTACTAAAAAGATGAAAATGAAAAAACACTTTTTATTGAAAGATATTATATATACTCATAACCTATTAACTTATCAAAATTACAAAGATTTAGATAAACTTTTTGTCAATTTATTGGTTCATAAACAAAATGTAAAAACAAATCAATCAATTATTTATCAATAATTTCTAAAAATCCAATAAAACAAAATTAATTTCATTAAACAATAACTATTCATGGTGAGTTTTAAATTTATATAACAAATGTTATCACAAATTAGAACCATATTTAAAAAAAAAAATACTAGTTAAATTGAGGTTTCATTTCAAGTCACCATTAACTTATCCTAGTTTTTTTTTTCACAAAAACTAGGAGATTATATTATCAAAAAAAGGTGCACCGCGAAGAAATTACAAAATATTAGAAATTTCAAGTCAATCCAGTGCCTCAAATAGACAATTGGGACAGACTACTAATGACTTTGTCAAACACTCGAATGAAATCTTGACATAGAACAACCTTATTGAATACACTTGGAAAAAGACTCTGAGGATAAAAGTGAAGAGACACTGCATCTAAATTAACTTGTTGGGGAAGAGCTCACCTTTTTGTCTGACGTGTGGGCCTGATTTCATGTTACCATTGGTTGTGATGCTACATGTGCTTTATTCTTCTTTCTGAATACTGTCCAAACATCATTAACAGATGTTGGATCATTTGTAATGTCTATGATTCCTAGATTTTCTTGATCTGAAGCTTCTTGTATTTCTTGATCTGATACATGAGCAACATCAGCCTGATCTGCCCAACATGTCGATGGTTGAGGGGATTGATGGTCCAAAATCCCTTATCTGAGACTTGAAGGGCATATTCCTCTTTCTTCGGCTTCTAAGTGGAGGTGTGGCACGAGACTTGAGATAATGAAGTGTGTTGACTAGGAGGATCTGTTTGAGAAGGATTTTCATTGTCTTGCGGAGGCTCTTTGCAGTCTTTTGAAATTACTTGATGACCGTCATTAGATCAAACCCACCAAGTGGATTTCTGATGCTTTCTGATCTTCCTGAACCCTTTAGGACAATGAGATGCAAGATGATATGTTTCAAAACAAGATTTGCTACGCAAGGAGACTCTCTCATAGTCAAGTTTCTGGGTCCAAGAGTAATTTTTACCAGTAGAATAACTTCAGCTGGGAATCCTTTACTAAAATCCATTTCCACGCAAATACAAGCATAAGTAGAGGTGTTATGCCTCTTAGTTTCACGGCTTGTGAAGTGGAATTTTCCTAGTGCTGAACCAATGGCATCGAGAGAGGGTAAACCCCAAAAATGCAAAGGAAGATTGGGAAGTCTCACCCAAACTGGGGCTAAGGAGATAATGCCAGTAGTTGGATTGAAAGAAGAAGACCATGGTTTCATGCACAAACCCGAGTTTCCCCAAAACCACAGACCTGAGTTAAAAACCAGATCTTGATCTTCCTACATGTCAAACTCAACAATGAAGAAGCCTTTGGCACAGGGATGAATGAAAGCTTGTTGTTTCATGATAGGGATCCAGGTAGTAGAGATCCAATTGTTAGGATCTACTAACTTTGGAAAAAAACCATTGAAGCGACAGACCAAACTCACGGATTTGTAATATTCCTCCTCTTCATCAACATCTTTTCCCATGGGTATGACAAGAGATGGGGCTTCATGAACCAACAGAGACAAAGAAGAAGGTGCAAATTAATTCTGAACAATATCTCGAAAAGAAGCTCCAGACTGCAAGGTAGAACCCGGCTTGGACAAAGAGATGGAAGGAATAGCCCCACAACTTGGGGTTGTAGCAGCAGTTGAAGAGGTTACCTCTATGACTGCTAATGAAGGATGGAACGAGGATCAGAGCCATCATGCAGGTTCCATGAGCAATCGATGTTAAACCCTAGCCATCGCAAACAGAAGCACGAGAAACTCCATTTAGAAAAACAACAATTGAATATTGAATGTTGGTTGGTTATAATAATAAACAAGTTAAGAGTTTGATAATACCATTTACATATCCCAGTTATCGGTTATCATTATAAAATATTTTCAAAAAAATAAAAGACAAAGTGATTTTTAATTTTAATTTATTTAAAGAGTATGACAATGTTACAAATAATTTAATATTATTTTTTCTTCTTTTTTTACCTCTTTTAAAAATCTTAAAATTTATCATAATTCCATAAGAGGATATGGGATATGCTTCCACTTTGGTTGAGTGCCTCTTGATATTAAGCCATTAATCTATTTCTTTATATTTGAGGAAAACTAACTCTTATTATTTTATTTTTTTTTAAAGAGGATATGGGATATGCTTCCACTTTGGTTGAGTGCCTCTTGATATTAAGCCATTAATCTATTTCTTTATATTTGAGGAAAACTAACTCTTATTATTTATTTATTTTTAAAGATCTTAAAATTTATTATAATTTCATAAGGGGTAAGGATATGTTTCTACTTTTGTTGAGTTTCTATTTATATTAAGTCATTAATCTATTTCTTTATATTTAGGAAAAATAACTCTTACTTTTAGAAGGTCAAAAAATAATTTCAACTTAAAAAATTTTTAAAAAATTAATATAAAAATTTAGTTGATATTATATATATATTATTTTCATGATGATGATGATTAACATCCATTAATTGGTCTATCATAGCTTAAGAAAGGGAAGAGATCACTTGGATTTTTTTAGAATTTTATTTATGTGCTAAAAAATCATTAATAGAAGTGTTCCAAGATCACTATAGTTTTGATGACTTAGAAGGTTAGGAAGATCAATATTCTGACTTATATTTTGAAATTGTGATCTAATTTAGGTATATGCCAGGCACTCTAAGATAAAGTGTTTTCATCTTCAACTTAGTGTCATAGAGTCGATAGATTCTTTCATCCAATGATGTTTTAGGAATTGACCAAAGCCCAATTTCACTATCTAGCTCGTGAGAGTTTATTCATATTTTAGCAATGTTGATTTTCTTCTTTACGCTAGTCAAAAATGAGAGATACTTTGATCTTCCAAATTAGGGTTGAACACCTCCTTGTAGTATCTTAATTTTTTTTTATCCACTAATTCTTTAGTGCACCAAAAATTCTCCTTAAATTTATATGTCATCCTTTACTTTCAATTTTATCATGTGTCATCCTTACTTTCAATTTTATCACGATTTTGATGGAAACGATTTAACATACCTTCTAATTTTAGAAATTTATTTTCTAATATTTAGAAACTCTTGTCTTTGTATATATCATGTGTTATATGCCATCTTTGGATTAGTATCATCGTATATATCATAGTGCAAATTACTTCAGAAGAGCAATTTCCTCTTTTAATAATATGTTTCTTAAGAATAGGATGGGGTGGTTTGTTGGAATGGTTGGGAGGTAGGTCTCACACTCTCTCTACACGGGTTCAAATCCCTAATGAGACTTTGGTTGTGATAAGGATGGAAGGGTAGATGATCTCATGAGTAGGAACCCCCTCACAGATGTTTTTGATGCTAGTGGTAACATCAGTCAGGTATTTCCGCACAAGTCTATACGTCTAGACGTGTGGAAATTGTCCAAAGTCTTCTACTCTTGAATTTACTTTAATTAAAGGAATTATTAAAGTGGATTGTTTTTATTAATTAATTATGTAATTAGTTAATTGAGTTATTCAAGGAAAGTACTAAAAGTAATTAGCATGTTTCTAAATCTCAAGTGAGTGTGAGAAGTAATCTCATCGGTCAATCACTTTGGAGATTAGAAATAGATTATAACTCACAATTATAAAAGCAAGGTTAGGGTGAAGGAAGAAGACACTTTCGACTTGACAAGTGTTAAGGGAGTCGACACAAAGTATTGGGTCATGACGGACTATGATTCAAGATCTTGGATAGGTGGAGAAGGACTTCCATCTAGAGATGAGGTCAAGGAGAAGAGAGAACAGAGGCAGCGCAAGTGGGTTTTAGTTACAAGAAGTCACAAAGGAGTGTTGTGTCATACAAAGCTTGTCATATAGGTTTTATGTACATGTACGTGGGTCTCGGTGGAGACATTCACATACATACACAGGTTTGTTGAATCAAAGTCGCATACACCTTGAAAACCATGCGGTTCTGGTTCGTAAAGCAGGTCAAGATTTGTCAGGTTTGTCTGTAGTTGTATTTCTCTCAGTGGGCCATTATCCTTGTTATGGTAGCCTTGATTTTAGCATAATAAAATAATTCTCGACACTGGTTTTCCCTCTATGGTTTTTCCAAGGGTTTATACCCAAAAATATTGGTGTCTTGTGTGTGATATTTTTGGTTTCCTAGTTTATGCTTTTGTTGCATGTTTAGTTGATTACTCAGTTGTGTTTTTTTGTAGATAAAGTCATTTTATTTTGATCTAACTGTTGGGTGTTGGGATGAAGTGGTAAAATCAACATGGTATCAGAGTAGGTGCTCTAACGGGAAACTAAGTACAAGATCTCATATCCATAGTAGATACATAATCAACAAATGAAAATCGAAAGACTAATTTATGGGAAACAGACGTACAAAGGTAAAACTTGTTTTTGCAAGTGTACAAAGGTATACATGGGTCACAAAAGGCACATTTGTGTACATATGTGGGAGGATTTAAGCACATTCGCATATACATGGGTTTTAGTGGTCACAAAAGGTTGGGACACCTACACTACATGGAATTGTCGATTCTTAGGGGGATTGTTACAGGTCTTCCAGAGTTCATAATTGAGCAATAGGGAGTGTGTAAAGGGTGTGCACTTGGAAAGAACACCAAGGTATATTTTCCTAAAAGCGAGAGTAGGTCCAAGAGGATCTTGGATCTTATCCAATCATATGTGAGCGGGACAATTTTAGTAGTATCATTACAGGGATCATCATACTATGTGATGTTTATTGATGATTTTTCTAGGAAAAGATGTATCTTCTTTATGAAGACCAAGGATGAGGTATTCAGTTTGTTTTAGAAGTTTAGGCTTAGGTGGAGAACCAAATAGGCAAGAATATCAAGGTATTGAGGTCAGATAACGGGGGAGAGTACACCTCCAATGACTGTAAGTATTTCTACAAGGTGGCAGGGATCAAGAGGGAGTTGACAGTTTCATACAACTCTCAACAAAATGGGGTTGCAGAGAGAAAGAATTAGTCCATCATCGGTTTTTCCAGGGCTATGTTCATGTGGCCAGAGGCATGTAACACAATGATTTATGTGCAGAACATTAGTCCTCACAGGATATTGGGGGACAAGACTCTGGAGGAGGCATTCTTAGTAGTGAAGCCATATATTCTTCATCTAAGGATCTTTGGTTGTCCATTTTACATCCATGTGCCAATGTAGAAGTGGACGAAGTTGGATCCTTCAAGACAGAAGCGTATATTTGTGGGGTATAGTGAGACCTCAAAGGATTACAGGATCTTCATTCCAATGCAACAGAAGATGGTTGTAAGAAGATATGTTAAGTTTGAGGATGTAGTGTCACTTTTCACTACCGAGGCTTTCAAACCTCTCGACAATTCAATCTGTACATGGACTTTTACATAAAACATACAGAATTGTATAATCACATGCGTAACAGCAAAGAGATACATTTTAATTCTCGGAATAAACATATAGTTACTGTTATAATTAGGCAATCCATAGCTTTCAACAGTAATTCATTTACACAGCGGAAAACATGATAACAGATCCAGCACAATCATGATAAAATGTGGTAGAAATATAATTAAACACTTATCTTGTAACAGTGGAGAAATCCACCAACCAAATGCAAGCCTTCCACAAACCTCCCAACCGTAGACCGCACTGCTCCTCAACTCAACAGTGGGTCACCCCCGAGCTGGGACTGAGCTCCACCCCAGGGCAAGGAATCCAAACTCAGGCTGAGGTTACAGGAAATTCAGTCACACACAACCATCAGGAAGAATGCTCTCCTAGGAATCTCCCACGCTCACTGCCCATAGACCCTCATTCCCCACATGCCTATTCCACCCCAGGAGAGTGCACCTTCTCTGTCACCTGGACAGACCTTCGACTACCAGTCTCCCTTACCTTGGGTTACAAGAACGGACCGGACCGGAAGTCTCCGGGTTCTATGGCAGCTACAGGGTTCCTTCCAAGATCTCCCTCCTTCCTCTGCGCACTCTCTCACCTGGAGGGAGTCGCTCACAGGCCAACAAGCCTCACGTAGTCCAGAACTGCGTGCCACAACAAACACAGGGAAAATGGACATAGGCTTCCCAAGAACCGGTTCAGCAGTCACATGATGTTCTCTCAGTCAAGATTTCATAATAGGGCTCCACGCACAAGCTCACTCAGCTTTTCCTGGGCAAACAGAGACTCTTCCCCGAAATTGACATGGACATTTCGTTCAGGGAATGCACACACTAGTTTTCTCTCACAAACAGACTCCACGGCTCTGAACAAGGGTAAACACGCATTCTCCAGGACCCAACACAGGCTTCCTCTTTGTAACAGACATACACGAGGTCTCTTGCAGACTGGCTCATACCGCTCCTACTCAGGGCAGTCGGGTCGAATGGAATGGGAGCCCCCCCCACGACTGTTCCTTTCTATTTTATTTGCATGCATCAGGGTGGACATTTGTCACCCTGGGAACTGCATGCGTTCCATCCACATGCCTCCCTATACACGCCTTTCCTTTTTTTTGCTAGGAACTTAGGATAAAATAATATGCACATGGCTTTTTAGGAAATAATATTAAAATATTATTCCAGGCCTAAGCCCCTAGGCTCAACACTCAGCCCCTTTCCCACCTTCCATCCCCTAGTTCCTTTCCCACTCTGTGGACGGTCAGTCCCCCTTCACTCATTCATCGTGGTCGGTCTGCACCTGGCGATGTTTATATTTTATTGATTATTCTGCATACATACAAGTACAACAGTAGGCTCCTGGCCCTCAAACACTTAGGCTTCCTGGCCTAACAAACACATAATCCTTATGGATTATACAAAACTTGGCTCACCAACCTATAGAACACATTTACAATTCATTGCATATATCATAATCTGTAACGGGGCTCGGCCTTGGGGACACTACAGAGGAGAACTTAGAATCTAGGAGTACTCAAGAGTCATCAACAGTGAGAGAGGACGAGGAGTAGAAGGCTCTAAAGGATGAGCAGTAGTCAATAGTTCAAACTTCAGGTGGAGAGGAGGAGTTACCTCCTTCTAGTCCTATCAGGAGACCTAGATGGCTATTACATACATTGAAGAATGTTGGTGAGGATCCTAGGAGTGTGGTCAGAGAGTGCAAACCTATGAAGAAGCTTTTGAACTATATGGCACTTATGAGTAACATCATTGATGTTGAACCTTCAAGTTTTGAAGAAGAAACAAATAATTAGGTATGACAGGATGCCATGGTAGAGGAGTACACCTCTATTATGAGGAATGATGTTTGGGACATAGTGTCGATACCAGAGGGGAAGTCAGTTGTGAGTTTCAGGTGTCTCTACAAGATCAATCATGTTGCAGATGGTATCATCGAGAAGTTCAAAGATATATTTTTGGTGAGAAGGTTCTCCCGGAGAGAGGGAGTGGACTACGAGGAGACATTTGCTCCAATCGCCAGGCATGATTCTATTCAAGCTATTATTTATGTTGCTTCAATTATGAGGTGGAGGATACATCAGAAGGATGTGAAAACAACTTGCCTTGAGGTTTTGAGGTACATAGGAGGGACTCTCATGTGTGTAGGCTTAAGAAATCTTTGTACAGATTCAAATAGGAACTCAGGGCATCGTATTCCATGATCGAAAGATACTTGCAGAGTATAGGATTTACTAAGAGTGAGGTGGATGCTAACTTGTACTTCATACTTGTTGGAGAGGATCCTCTCATCCTGGTTATGTACATTGATGATTTGTTTCTCGCGAGTGCAGAAGAGCTTATTGCGGGGTGCAAAGAGAATTTAGCTAGTGAGTTAGAGATGAAGGACATTGGATTGATGCATTATTTCTTGGGGTTAGAGGTATGGCAGGTATCGGGAGAGATCTTCCTTGGACAAGGGAAGTGCGTAGTTGAGATCTTGAGGAGATTCAAATGGATGATTGTAAATCGATGGTTACACCTATGATTACCAATCTAAATAAGGTGGTGACTTCATATTAAAAGTTGGTGGATCCCAGGATATACATGTGACCGATAGGGTCCTTGATGTATTTGGTGAACACCAAGCCAGATATTTTTGTTGTTGTGAACACCTTGAGTCAATTCATGGTGGAGTCGAGGAAAGTGCATTGGATCACAACGAAACATGTGCTCGGGTACTTGAGAGGTACATTGGAGTATGGGTTGAAGTATATTGGAGGAGATGGAGTGGAGTTGCAGGGATATATAGACTGAGATTGGGCAGGGAATGCATTAGACAGAAATACCACCTTAGGGTGTTGCTTTAGCTTGGGATCAACAATGTTGACTTGGTTCATTAGGAAGCAGACTTCTGTAGCACTCATTTCAGTAGAGGCAGAGTATATGGCAACGAGTATGGCTAGTTGTGAATCTATTTGGCTTCACAAATTGCTTACAGGTTTATTTGATCAAGAGTTGGAGTCTATGGTGATATACTGTGGTAATCAGAGTTGTATCAAACTCTCGGAGAATCCAGTATTCCATAACAGGTCCAAGCATATTGAGATCGAATACCACTTCATTCGAGACATGATCCAAAAGGGAGCAGTGAAGCTTCAATATATTTCCACAGACGAGCAGGTTGCAGGTTGACTAAACCCTTGGAGAGAGGGAAGATTGTATTCTTCAGAGACAGACTTGGAGTAGTGAAAAATACCTTCCTCACTAAGAGGGAGGGTTGCTAGTGGTAGTATCAGACATGTATTTACGCACATGGTTGTGTGTCTAGATGTGTGGAAATTGTTCAAAGCCTTCTACTCTTGAATTTACTTTAATTAAATGAATTATTAAATTAAATTGATTTATTTATTAATTAAGTAATTAGTTAATTTAATTATTTAAGGAAAGTGTTAAAAATAATTAGCATGTTTGTAAATCTCAAGTGAGTTTGAGAAGCAATCTCATCCGTTAATCACTTTGCAGATTATAAATAGATTATAACTCATGATTATAAAAGCAAGGATAGGGTGAAGGAAGAAGACACTTTTGACTTGATAGGTGTTGAGGGAGTTGACATAGAGTGTTGGGTCATGAAAGATTGTGATTCAAGATCTTGGATAGGTGGATAAGGACTTCCATCTAGAGATCAGGTCAAGGAGAAGAGAGAACAGAGGCAATGCAAGTGAGTTTTGTAGAGGAAGTCACGGGAGAGTGTCACGTCATACAAAGCTTTTCATGCAAGTTTTTTGTACATGTACACGGGTCTCATTGGATATAGTCGTGTACATACATAGGTTTGTTGAAGCAAAGTTGTGTACACCTCAAAAAGTGTGCAGTTCGGTTTGTACAACAGGTCAAGATTTGTCTGGTGTGAATGTAAGTTTCTCTCGGTAGGTCATTATCCATGTTATGGGAGCCCTAATTTTAGCATAATAAAATCATTCTCACCAGTGGTTTTTCCTCTAGGGTTTTCTCAAGGGTTTATACCTAAAAATATTGGTGTCTTGTGTGTGAGATTTTTTGTTTCCTAGTTTATGCTTTCGCTGGATGTTTAGTTAATTAATCAGTTGTGCTTTTAATAGATAAAGTTATTTTATTTTGAGCTAATTGTCGGGTGTTGGGTTGAAGTGGTAAAATCAACATATGTGTCTTTGGACATCTTAACCCTTACTAAATCATAAATTTATTCTTAGACATTGGTTTGCAAGCTGCTAGTACTAACTTAGGAGTTATAATAGATACCAATCAAATTTAAACCTCAACCTCAACTAGTTATTGATTCCTCTAAATTAAAAAAAAATAAAAATTATATATATATATATATATATATATATATATATATATATGTAATTCAAAATTAAGTAAATTTGATTTGGAATTATTTACAATAAATAATAAATGTGTCAAAGACATTAATGATGACCGTGAAATTTTCTAATAATTAAATTAGAAATTGAAATTAGTATAACAATACAATCTTCAATCAAAGAAGATAATTTTACTATACCAGTGGAAGGCAAGTACATTGTAATCCTAATCCTACTCCTACTCTCAATTGTCTTCTTGTTTAAGTATGAGCTCTTTTGTTTGTAGCACCATTACTCTGTACAGAGAGATATCTATTAGATTCTTATTTGTTTAAATTTAAATTGGTGTTAAATCGAGATATCTATTAGATTCTGATTTGTTTAAATTTAAATTGGTGTTAAATTTAGCGAGCATTAATTAAAACAAACTAACAGGTGTAAGATTGTATGTGTAGAAAAACGTCTTTCACATTTCACAAGGGTGGTTTTAAAAATATTTTAATATAATATTTTTACATTTTATTACTTATACACTAAATTTTATTAGAATAAATTATTTTTATTTAATTATTTTAAAATAGGGAAAGTTAAAAGTGTTTATGATAATTGATTTGTAAATTAAAATCAAAATGTGAAAGTGTACAAATGTTTTTTAATTCATCATACAAAGATTTCTTTATTTTTTCCTTCTTCTTTCTCTTTCTGATTGCTTAGTCGTTTTTCAGAAAATGTCTAGGTGCGCGGGTTGGAAGATTCACGTGTTCATATTTCCACTAATGCTTTTATATCACGATTTCGACTGACTGTTTCCCCGTTCCATATTCAACAACATTTTTGGATCGCGGGATCCCGGGTAGGTGGGATCAACATTGCGTTTCCATTGTTCTGTCGCCTGCAAACAACACTCAGACTTCCCCGATCTACAAATTGACAACCAAATTCCCCTTTCGTTTTCTCCTTTACTTTTCTTTTTTGTTTACTTAGTCGTTTTTCTGAATGTCTCATGCTTTTATATACAACACCCAAAGTTCCGCAATATGAAAATTGATCGTTGAAGTCCGTGATTGTCCCCTGTCTCGTGTTACACATTTTGTAATCAAAAGTTGGGATACATACAATTTGACCATCGAGCCCTCACATCTCCTGAGTATAACTTGTGGCCTTGTTTTCAAGCTCATCAATATGCCTTGTTCCGAGTATGTCTCATGCTTTTATTTCATGAGTCCGACCAACCACTTCCCCATTGCATACTTGGCCACTATTTCCATCGTTGGTTCTTGGCCAGGATTTCTCAACATCTGCTTCCATTATTCTGCAACCTACAAACAACACCCAAAATTCCGCAATATACAAATTGACCGCCGAAATTCATCATTGTGCCCTATTCCGTGTTACACATTTTGCAATCAAAAGCTCATCAATATGCCTTGTAACGACCTTCCTTGTTACGACAACAACTTTGTAGCAGGTGCAATTTTTTTTTTTGTGTGTTTAAGGTGTGTGCGCGCGTGTAGAAGTAGCGACATACTGAATCGTACGACGCCACTCGACAACAACAACAACCTATCCGACTCTGCGTCGCCACCCGACGATGAGTACGACGCAACCAGGATGTACATAAGAAGATGACCAACAAGACGCAACCACGACAAAAGTAAAACTGACCACCCGCCCATCCTACCCTGCAAGGTTAGGACCTCCAAGACACATAATCAACGCTCAAGCCCAGGTTCCGATCGATTTTAACCATTTAAGGTCTCAGGGCCGGCGACTGTTCTGAGGAACATGGAGGTGTCTACTTCCCGCCCGACACAAGCAGACCAAGCAACCAACTGAATAAAATCAAGTACGACATAAATAAGAAGTACGATTGCGCCCCCTACAGAAGGCGCGTGGCAGAAGAACTCCGACAACGAATCCCAATTTCAACATTAAAAAAAAATGACTCAACAACCCTCAACTGCTATCTCCGAGTAATTGACTGTACATCAATCCCGGACGTTCCACCATGTGTGTTTTATCAATATCAAGAGATTACACTAACGTCCCAATAGGATGACCATACCATTCATCTCTAATTTTTAATAATACTGAAATAAATAAGGGTCACACATTCAACTCCAAACTTGCAATCTTGTTTATACGATAAGAACAATACAATTTCATAATTCACTTTATATTACAATATGAAGTTTACGAACAACTAATCCATGACATATGTATGCCATAACATTCTTCCTTCACCTTCAGCAACAAATTAGCATCACATTATAGGTAACCTCTACTCGAACTAACAATATAATTTCATAGTTAAACTGGCAATATATAAAATTGCAAATTCATATGTCAATAAAAGTAAGGCAACATTGAAGGGAACGATTATCCATATATAAGGCAATATTTAAAGATGAAAGTTTCTAACCTTTGAAATACAAGGAATAGCAACACAATAAAATTATCATCATGTTACAGGTCACATCCAATCGACATTTACAATATACATCATAAGTGAATGAGGCAACCTATAAAATAATAGAATTCAAGGACAATATTTAAAATGACCCATTTTAAAAGCACCCTAATTAAAAATAACATTATTAAAAAGGATCGATGACTGGAATTAACAACTTTTAATGATAATATAAAATGACATCATAAGTTGAATATCATCCTATTCAAGGAAACGACATAACCTCAAATTAAATTGACACTACATATATCTCTAACAGTAATTAATCATGACAGCATTCCAAAGACGATATTAAGGGTATCAAATTTTAAAATGGCAAGAAGTAATTTCGCTATAATTGTTTAATGACAAATTTTATTTTTTTTAAAAAGGAAGGGTCGATTATGACAGTCTCAGTCCTATTGCAGCGATGATAACCATAATATAATGACCAATGAACCACATAAACTATAGCAACGACAGGCAATGGTAAAAGCCTTATAATATCTCACGCAATTCCAGACAACAATTAAAGAAATTTCCTTCTTCAGCCATGACAGCAGGAACCAGCACCACAGGCGGCGCAGTAAATTTAGTTCGGATTGACGTAGCAATGGCTATTAAATAAAAAGGGGTAGCGTGGAAATTATCATGGAATAAAAATTTAACATGGAAATTTATCGATCAGCATTTCTAAAATACATTTATAATGGAATTAGCATGGAAATGAAGTAGCAGGGATATTAAATGGAATATGCGGTAGCGTGATTAGGCAACAACAACGACAGATTAAATGACCGGGTGTAAATACACAATATTAATACGAACCTGGTACCCAATATCTCTGTTGGAAAAAGCCAATAATTAAAATCAACGCATTTAAATCACGAGGTCTAAATAACATAGCAATTATATATATAATTTTGGATGGCATTGGTCAATCCCGTTGAGGCATGTATAAATCACAATGACAGAAGTTAAAGCGATTCCCCAATAGAACAGAATCTCGTTTATTCGTTCCATACCCAAAAGAAAACATTTAAAATTCTGAGGTATAAGGCAGTTGCGACAGGTAAGAACTTCACAAAGCAACAGGAAACAGCGATGGGTTCGGTTAACAAGATTATAGGTGGCTGTCAGAGTTTGGGCACGCGCAGTCATTCCGGCAATTAGAAGTAAACCATAATTCGGACAACTGGATTCAATCTTGATAGGTGAACGCATGGGAATAGAGCCAATCATGAAGGGAAAACGCGGACTCAACCCAAGGTCATAAAGCCATGCAGAAGGAGAAAGCAGACCCCATACTAAAACGCAATTGTGTGGTGCCTCAGTCCGAAGGAGAACGCAGACCAATATTCTATTAAAAACGTAGTCCAATAAACAATGAATGCAGATCAACGCCGACCATTACAACAGCACAGTAAACCATTTAAGCGCATACTTCCCGTAACTAAATGAGAGGTAAAGAGAAAGGAATGCATTGGAATGCATCAGTTTTGTAATGACATTGAAAAGCGCAGAACCCCAATACTGAATTGGAAAGGTAAGGATTCGACTGCGTTCAGTTTTCATTAGTTTTGTAGGGCCATTAAAAACGCATAACCCCAAGAATTGAATTGGAAAGCAAAGAATTCGATTGGCACACAGATTGCCA
Source organism: Picea engelmannii (assembly GCA_009831015.1). Classification (NCBI taxonomy): domain Eukaryota; kingdom Viridiplantae; phylum Streptophyta; class Pinopsida; order Pinales; family Pinaceae; genus Picea; species Picea engelmannii. The sequence goes on from ML860988.1 coordinate 23,108, forward strand.
GTTAGAATTGCCAATGAAAAACGCAGAACCCCAATAATTAATGGAAACGTAAGGAAATCGATTAAAAGGAAATGTAAGGAAGCACACAGATGCAATTAGATCGGTTTCCAGCAACGTGCAGACCATAACAATCAACGAATTTATGGGATTCAGTCTAGAAGAGAACGTCCACAGAACAGAAGCAGAAACTCACTGTATAAAATATAAAATCGACCCATGATGGAGACTCATTGTGTAATATAAAATCGACCATTAACCCCCAACGGAAACGCCCAATACACAGTGGCAAAACGCCAGAAACAAAAAGAAGGCGCAGCTCATTTACCCCTTAAAACGCAGACAAAACCCCCAAAAGCATTGCCAGTAGATGACGAAATGACAGAAGATAATTTGCATGCCAGGTTACAATGATCACCAGAAGATAACAATGCCAGGAGTAAAAATGAATTGACGGAGGTATCCAGCGATAAACATTTTCGTTCAGTAACCATTTAAATAAGACAATCGCCAGAACCAAATTGACGCTAACCATTATAAAACAAATTGCCAGGAACAAGTTCTTTTTCAGCAAGACATAAGAAACAATTTCACTAACCCTTTTTAAACAATTTTGCCAGAAATTAAATCATACCTTAGCCACTCGCCCGCTTTGGAAGACGTCCCGTGCTCCGTGCCGCGTCCCGCGCTCCTTGCCGCTCCCGCTCGCCGACCGCAAAAGGCTCACCGGTACCTCCCAGCCAAACGCGAGGGGTACTCTGCTTCCCCCGTCGCCCCCCGAGCCGCAAAGGGGCCACACAAGAACCAGAGACGTCACTAGCTTCTCAGCTCGCCTCCACGGCTAAGCTACCACTCCAACACAGCTGAGATAGACCCAACTCCTCACAAGAAATCCGTCAACCACAATTCGGCAGCGTAACGTTACGTTAACCGTTCCTCCGCTTTTTGCCTTCCTTTCCCTTTCTTTTATAGGAAAATGAGACCCACTTACTTTCCTAATTATCAATTAATTAATTTTTAATGACCAACCTCTAAACAGTCTCCGCCCTCCAAGTGTCAGTCATCCCTAGGGTTCTCCAATAATTAAATTCTTTTTAATAATTAAAAGACTAAATTCCCTCACTCCCCCAAAATCGCTCCTTAAATTTCTCCTAGGGTTCCTAGATCCCCTCTCATGCTTTTAATCACTTT
>ML860989.1:2781-17304 GCA_009831015.1 Picea engelmannii
TCTTTCATCTCAAACTCTGTAGCGAGCTTCTTCTTGCAATCTGTGATGAGATTTTCTTCATCTGTCAAGAATAAATCATCTGCATATAGTAGCAACATCATTGGCTCATCATTCATAACCTTGAAGTAAAGGTTAGAATTAGCTTTACTCTTGGTAAATCCCAATCTCGTCGGGAAACTGTAAATTTTGCTATACCAAGCTCTAGGAACTTTCTTCAACGCGTACAAAGCTTCTTTCAACCTGTATACGTGAGTCTTTCTTTCTTCACTCTTCAAATCCAATTTTCCACATCACATTGTACCATCCTGGTACACTTTCTTCAACTCCAACAATCATGTGCTATCTCTATGTGCTTTCTACAAAACACTCTCCGTCTCACTACCTGAGGGTATGTCCTCTACTCTCTCTGGAACTGGGACTCTACACCTGTAGCTGCTCTGAAAATGAGAATGATTGTTCCATTCTCACTGTGATTGCTAAAACTTGAAAGTAACTCCTCTACCTCATCACGGCAACAACTTCATCTGAAATTGATAGTGTCTCAATAACTGATACTAAAAATAGTTCTTATTTTATGGAGGTAACTCTATTTTCTATTGTAGTTATGTCTTCAAGACCCAACTAATGTACTACACCAACTGGCACTGGAGATAACTCAATCTCAAATATAGGGATTTCTCCCCCTGAATCTCATATTTTCATGGTTGTTCTGGTTGTCTTCATGAGTATTGTAACTATTTCTTCAATTACTCGAGTAAGTGTCTCGTCATAGTCTTCTCCCTCTTGCTGGAAAAATCCTTTGGACACGATTCAGTTTTTGTACATCTGCAACATGCTTGATCTGTTAGATCAATCTTGGAATTCAACACTAACTTCCCTTCTAGTCTCACGGAAAAATCCATATCCCAATATTTCTGACTGGCTTCCTTCTTTATCACTAAACAAGGGAATCTTCCCAAGAGATTTCATATCTCCTAGAAGTCTCTAAAACTACGATCTAGTCTTCTCATGGCATATGTCTCCGAGTCTTGGAAGATGTCTCTTCATCTTATCCTTTCTGATATCAGTGTTACTCTGAATCTTGATTTCTTCCGAGTCTACAAGGACTTCATCATCTCTACATTATATACTTGGTGTTGAATACCAAGTCTAAATGTGAAAATCTGAGTCAAACTTCAAACAAATTATGCTTCCTGTCAAGGTGGCTTCATTATCTTTTGAACAAGTCTACTATGAGTTCTTTTTTTAATCTTTGGTCATCTTTGGAGGCTTCTGCTCCTTACAATCAATCTCCATATGAGATACTTTGGATCTCAAAAGATAGCTTCTTCTTCATCTTCTTTGGTACATGAATGTATATGGTCATGTACATAGTATGTTTCATGTCTCATATAATATGTTTCCTTCTGCAACCTTCACTATAGCTTCCTCAGGGTTATCACCTGTGACCTAAAGCAAGGTCAACAAAATAGCAAGAAAGAATAATATTCTTTTGATAACAATAGCACAAACAATCGTCATAGTAGCTCATTTAGAGCTATCACTTGTGACCTTCTTGAAACAAAGATCAAAAGTAAGAAATACAATATGAAATGAGATCTACACTCTTCTAGTGTTGTGATCAAACATTCCTCCATGGTAACCTGGAGCCAACACAAGAGGTTTCTCCTGGAGAAGATGTTAGTTGTATACGGTAAATAATTACAATAAGCATTTATCTCAATGTGCTCACATGCTACCAAGTATAATACTTTTCAAAGACTGCTACCTCAACTATAGTGTTTACTTGTAATGAGGTAGTTATCAACTTTTCATGTGCAACTTTGAATATTATCAACTTAATAAATCAAACCTGGAACCTGGAGTCTTGTCCTCAAGAATTAGTGTGTTGTTTTTCTTTCAAGTCCCCTTCACTCAAGATGACAAGTGTTTTTTTCAACCTGTCCTCTATACTAATACAATATGTTATCTTGACAAAATTTCAAGTTAGAGAATAAACTCTAATCTCAATCTAATGCCTTGTTTTTAATTTGACCAAGGGTTAGTATGATGTTCATAACTTGAACATACAACCTAGATGTCAAGATAATGTCATAACGAATAGATTCATATAAAATGATCAAACCTGAGGTGCATTATTCCTCTGAATGTGTTGGATCTAAGATCCTTCTGGATCTATGACAAAAGATCCATTCTCTTGCCAGTTCCCTTTAGAATAATAATGCATTTTAAACACATGTAAGTACATACCTCTGATAGTATCTTTCTAGGGTAAGGTGTACTAGGACATTAACACAACAGTCCCAACACTTCTCAAAAACTTTTACTGCAACTGGTATTGCATTTGGTGCTGGCACTGCAACTGGTGTTGCAACTGTAATTGTAACTGGTATTTCAACTGCAACTATAACTGGTACCGTAATTGTAATTGCAACTGGTACTTCAACTTCAACATCAACTTAGGGTTTTATGAGGAAACCCTAATTTTTCAACTTTCAAATTTTGGAATTTTGATCTAGGGACTAGATGTGCAAGGTTGAGGCAAGTAGGTTGGAGCTGTCTGTTTTCAGAAATTTCAAGTTTTACCCCTTGAAACTTAACATGTGTCATTTCTAGACTGGAACTTCTAGTACTGGTTCTAGTTCATGTTTTTCTGGTTTTCTAGTACCAGCTAAAACTAGGGTTTGATTTTCCAGAGGCTCTGGCCACTGAAAAGGTGCACTCAAGGTGTCAATGAGTTCGATAGGCTAGGGTGAACTTCCCTATATGGTTTTTAGGATGAAATTATCTTCCAATAAAAATCCCTAATTTTCTTGTACGACAACAATGACATTTTTGGTTACCCAGTGAAAGGTGCTATACTCAGTCAAGCTCTAATACCATGTTAAATTTAGAGCTTCTATTAAGTTATTTTCAATTTACTAGGCAATAATAGCATAAGAAGGATCATTGAAAGAAACACAATCACAAAGTACACAACATTTATCCTGGGAAACCCTCATGGGGGAGAAAACCCAGCAAAAACTTCCTTAATATAGATTGTCAATACAATGCCAAGATAATAAACCAAACACTAGAGAATATCCAACACTGAGCAATGTGCCTCTCTCTTCCTTCTTCTCCCAACTGCATCTCTCCAAACTTGCACACTTGATGAGTGAATGAGTAAGTGAACAAATGAGTCACTAGCCTCCTTTATTTATACTATCTGGCAAGCACTAGAAAGGTGTCTCTTCGTTGGGCAGTGCAGACTTCTCTTCTTAGTGGTTAAAACCACTTTAATTAGGCATGGGGGCTGACTTCTTAATTAGCATAATATAATTAGGGTTTGACCAATCCACAAAAGGGGATTTGGTCAAGTACAAATACTAACATGATCAATCCACAAAAGGGGATTGATCTAATGAATAATAACTAAATAATAAATAGAATACTCTTTGCAGTTACAATATTTCAACACTAGGTTCATTTGAACAAATTGACAATAAAATGCAGCAATCTTCTCGTATGTTTTATGACCTTGTTGTTGATTATATGGAGGGTTTTAATAGTCAAAATTTGCAGTATGTGATCAGTTGTAAGGATGGAAGTAAAGATGATCATGAGTTTGTGCCAAAACCAGCTATATCCTTGTTGCCAACAAAGGTTTTATTATAGCAGTCTTATGCAGTTTTATAGGCCTCCTATGATAGCGATGATTTAGATTTGCATGAAGGAAAAAATGTAGTTGGAGGGGTCACACATCAGAGTGAAAATATTGAGCAATGTATGGACATCAATTTGCATTGTCTTAAATATCCTTTTGCAATGCTCTTGGATTTTGTAAGTGGGCCCAAATTTTCATATTTTTCAAATTTTGTCAATGTTGAGTTTCTTTGCAAGTTTTTAAATGGGTTGCTAATAAGAATCTCTTTTATCTTGCATCTGAGGAAGCACATGAAAATATTTCAACCAGTGGACAAAGTGTTTTCATGGCTGGACTCGATCTATGATTTCACTTGATTGATCAGTTTAGAGTAGGTAGGCCTGTAAATAAGCTCATTTTGAGCATTCTTCGGCAGTTTTTAGTTTGGTTTTAACAGTCAGTTTTTGCAGCAATATCTTCAGATTTCATGTATACAGTTTGGGTTGCATTTTGGCTTCAGTTGCAGAATGATTTGGTTACAAGGAATGGGATCAGCCCAATGGATCATGCACAAGGTCTATGAGTTCTTTGGAACCTCATAGTGAGGATGCCATCCCCATTGGAGCCAATGTTAGCACATGTAAATTTGCACATGAAAATTTGTGATTTTATCAAACTTGGTTAATAGAGGTCGTATGGCCAATCATGATCAGTTAGAGTCATTATTTTCATGGTTCAATCATCTCATGAAATCAAATATATTTGTGGCATGTGACATCATCAAGAAGTTGAGTGTTGCACAAGTTGTTGTGCAACCTCCTAATGCTGTGAAATTTGGTAAAGAAGTACAACTTGGTGGTGATTGGTTTTACTGGTTTTTTTAACCTAATATTGGGGTTCAAAACACTTCATTTTTCATGCAACAAACTCTCCAAGCATTGTTTCTCCTCTCTGCAGCTTGCAAATCCTTCATCCAAGGTCGCTACACAAGTTCGTTGTGTAATTTGTAAAATCATTCAACAATGAACTCAAAGATCATAAAGGTGAGTGATGATGAAATAATCAATGAGAATACATCAGCAAAAGCAGGTCATCAATTAGATGTATTTTGGCTTCATTCTTTTCAATATTAAGGCACATTAGGGTTTTGAAGTTTTGAGAGGAAAATGACATTTTGAAGAAGGATGAAGGGGTTCTAGGACGCCTTATCATCATCATGAGGCCACCATCATCCATCATCATCAATCAGCCAAAGTCAAACAAAGGTGGAAAAATTGAAAAAAAGAGATTTGTTATGCAAAGTCTGCATGGCACACTACGCAATTGTTGTAGGTTGCAATTACACAGCGTGTTATAGTAGCACGCTATGCAAATGACAGTTTAGTGGTAAACTTCGAGATCATTGTATGACCAACTAGAGAGAATTTTGGAAACACCTAGAGAGTTTTTTGTCGAGAATGAACTCAATAACAAAAATCTGTCTCGTTTTTTACACAGGTGTCATAGTTTGGGAGATTTGAATGAATCTTTACAGCCCATTTTTCCAGACTTAAGCATTTAATGTTTTCCTGTTTTAGTCATCATATTTGGGGGCATATTCTGAGAATCTGGAGAATAATTTTTGAAAACCAAAAGATTGTTTTTTCAATAATGGACCCAATAACAAAAACCTCTCTCATTTTTTACACAAGTTTTATTATTTGGAATATATGAAATGATCTTTGAGGTCTATTGTCCATAATTTCGCCAAGCCAGATTTACTGACAGAGTTCTAGAATCTTTGAAATTCGACTTGATGGACATCCAACTCAGCAAGCTGGATCCAAAATTGATATGGATATTGAATCTTGGATACTTTCCTATCAGGTTCCATGATTTTCTCTCTAGTGGGAACATTTGTAGTTGGTAAAAAATCAAACCCTAGATAGTAAGATATGAGTAGAATTTTGGCAAATATTATTTCCTAAGCTATTGTAACAACTCTCTATATTTGGAAAAAGATGGATTTCAACCTCCTTAGGCTAGAATATGGTATTTTTATATCTATTGAGTGAGGAGAGAGGTCCAAAGGGTTGGCAGAAGCACAAAGGACAACTTTGCATTGAACATTGTACATATTTTCTGAAATTGAATGAAATACTAGTGTAGATGTCCAGAGCTTTTTTATACCAAAGATTCTAGTGGTAATGACCTGAAGTTTGTGTTCCTTTTATGTATGTTCTTGTTTCTTTATCTTTTATATGTTTATACTTATATGTTTAAATTGGATATCAAATGGTTTGAAATTCATCTCAAATGATGCTTTAGATTCTAGCAATTTGAACATTGTCATTTCTTTCTTGGATCATTAGAATTCATCTGTAATGGTGCTCTGAATGTTGTTATGTATTTTCATCTTTCTTCCATTCTCTAACAGCAAAATTAAAAAAAAAAAAAAAAACTGAAAGATCATTGCCTACCTAGCCTTTGTTTCCTTGAGAGTTCTACCTACCACACATTGTTTTCACTTGCTTTCAAAGAATTGAATCCATTGGCCAACATGTTCCTTTCCTTCTTGCTAGCAAACCTTTAAAAACCCCTTCACCTATTCAAAAACCTAGCCACTGATCCTCAAAGAAAATCCATCTTTAGAGACCAAATGAAAAGAGAGATCCATTTCTGAACTGAAAGGCTAATTTAAGTTCCAAAGTGGTTATGTGGTTACCTTTGTGAGTTTCTTCCTCAACCTAGGAAATTTACTTAGAGCTAACATGGAGCACCTATGCATATTTGGGTGCTCGTCGTTGTTAACGATATTTCTTGTAGGGGGGGTTAGAATGCAAAGGAATGGGTTAAAAACCCACTTTTCCTAAGTTCGGATGTAAATGTGCCTGTGGTAAGCAGTGAACGGATCTGGACGGCGTGCATCCGCGCACCCAAATCAATGGTATATATGNCCCCCGCCTTTCTACCTTAAAGCGGAGGCGGGGGGGTCCGGAATCGGGAGTGCATCTCTTCGACGGCCCCGATCGTAGCGCCCGGATCAACGGCAATAAAGGCAATTCCAGACCCCCCTGCCTTTCTACCTTTAAGCAGAGGGGGGGGGGGTCCGGAATTGGGTGTGCATCTTTTCGACGGCCAAGATCAGCACGCCCGGATCAACGGCACTTGGACAATCCCATCCTTCTCAGTTGTTCTTTGTTTAGCCAGCATGAGGCCTTCCCTCATCATGTCATCTTCCAGAACCACCTTTCCCCTGTTGACATGTGTCATTTGTCCTCCTCCACTCTTTACTCCAGGAGGCCCTTTCCCCATCTCATCGTCCACTCACCACCTTCCACGTGTCTCTTTCCCTCCATGTCAGCCTCCCACTAAAATGTGTCCATCACATCTACTCTCCTGCCTCCTCCGCTTATCGCCTTTTTCCATGTGTCTCCCCTGCAACCTCTCTCGCTCCATCATCTCTTCTTCTCCACTCCCCACTGTTCTGGCCCCATCACTTCGTTCCCATGCCCCATCTTCCGCGCTAGTCTCCACGCCTATTCTTTAAGCCAGTCAGTTATTCCAGGTGGCAGCGCAGGAGGCCCTCCACGTCCCGAAGGTGCCAAGTTGGTCGGGCCATCCTCAATCTCGATGAAGCAGTTATTGAAGCAGTTGGTGGTGGTTAGACATCGCCTCCGCCATAATGGGAAAGCACGGCAATGAATTAAAGGCACGTCAATTTGCCGTTGGAACTGTCAAGAGTTAGATTGCGTCTGACATAAGTTGCACGATCTTTCAGATGTTGACTGTCAGAAGCCATGCAGACGCAAAGCTTTCAATGCAATGTCTCGATTCCGCTGTTGTTGTTGTTCTGAGTATATGAAGGCGTTTTCGCCATTTTTGTATCTATCGATGGTAGAGCTAATCTCCCGACTGTAAAGTTTCAGCAACATTCTAGTTCTCTGGGTTGTGTATCTGTGTTTGAAATTTCTTGTTTTATGACAAACAGTTCTCCTTTTTCCATCTATGTTTTCATCTCATATTAGAGAGTTCGCGATCGAATGATTCGCGTGGATTGTTGCATTTATGTTATGATAAAGGATTTGTTGTGACATTATTGTATTCTCTGGTCTTCTGTGTTTGAATGTAAGAGGATCTTGTGTTCGAATGCTTTCTTCTCCAGTCTGTTACAAACCTGATGTTTATGATAGACCTTCGCGCTTTTCTCATGCAAGTCTTCCCCTTACTCACCCTTACTACGAATCACTGTTTGAAGTTTATCTAAGACCTCACTCGCCCGTGCACGCCTGGCCTAGTTTATGAGTTGAGACGATATTGATCCGAGTTTGCTTCCATTTGATCACCCCTCTTTAAACAAATCGTGACATTAAACTGATGGGTGTCAGGCTCTTCTCCTGCAAGCAATCCAAGAGTGACTTCTAACGCTAACATTTCTGGTGCCGTTGCCGGGGACGAAGTTGAATATTTTCCCCGGGATTGAACGACAAAGATCAACTGATTCTAAAGGTGCATCAGATATCATAACTTGAAGATTGCTACTGTGCACCTGGCGACTCCATTGTGACGAATTTGCTGAAGAGAACCTACTCTATCAATTGTGGCTTCGAGAGACAGACACACGAGGTCTAATCCACACTTGCCTTTAGCTACACCAGAAGCTGACTCAGAAGCAGTGCACAGAAAGGGAAAGAGCTCTGCAAAAGAAGCTTCCATCGTCGAAACAGGTAATACGCCATCCCCTTCTGTGAGAACTCTGTTTTCTTGTGCTCATCTTCCTAGTCGTCCTTCCTCTGAGGTTTCCCGTTTTCTAAACTTCGGGAGTGTTCCTGCTGAGTTTTCTCCTCCTGGTCTGGTATCAGAAAGAGAGATCCTTGTCACTCCCCCCTCCCTGGAAGTTGTGGCTCAACACAAACCTCAACCCTCTGAAGGTTTCACCACCCCTCCTTTTATTGCTACTACTGTACAGAAAGAAGCGTCTGCACACTCAAGTCCCTTGGCTCTCTCTCTATTTTCTTCGTTCTCTCCTCCAAGAACCTCTTTTCCGACATCTCCAGTCCACACTCCTTCTCCTCCGAGTTCTCCTCTACCTAATACCCCTATGGCTGGTGATAATCCCCCTCTGAATAGAATGGATGCCATAGTCGCTGCTAGATATGCTCCTTTAATCCTACCACATCCTATGAATCCCCTCCCTACTGGAGATTATTTGAAATATATGCCCAAGTTCACTGGGGAAGGGGACGTAACTGCTGAAGAGAACCTAGCTGCTTTTTACAGTTATGCAAACAACTTGAATATCGAGAATGAAGATGTCTGGATGAGAGTTTTCGTCCAGAGCCTGGATGGAGAGGCGAGGAAATGGTTCAGAGGATTGGCCCCTGGATCTATCGCTGGCATTGAAGCCTTGGATAACGTTTTCATAAGGCAGTGGGGGGATAGAAAAGATTTCATGTATTACATGACAGAGTTTGGGTCTCTGAGGAAAATGGAAGGAGAATCTTTCTCTGACTTCTCCAAAAGATTTAATAAGATATACAATAAGATTCCTGCAGAGATAAATCCCTCAGAAGCCTCTGCCCAAATTTCATATGCTGGTGCATTTGATCCTGATTTATGCCTGCTATTGAGAGAAAGAAGAGCTACCTCCTTAGCTCAAATGCAAGACGCTGTCATAGAAGTGGAATCCAACATATTAGCAGCTAACAGACTGAGGAACAAAGTTGACACAGACAGAAGAAAGGGAAGACCCAAAGCCTCAACTTCTGGCCCCTCGTTGCCCCACCCTCAAGTGAATGAGCTGACCGAGAAGATAAAGTTTCTGACCGAAGAGGTGGAAAGATTGAAGGTGGAAAGGAAGCAAATGTATAAGGGCCCTCAGAACACCGAAAATAAAGGAGGTTATAGGAGTCCAAATAATGATGTGGCTCCCCCAACTATGCATAGGGAGAGGGGAAGAGACAGAGAAGACCAGATAATTCAGGCCCCTTTTCAGAATAATTTGGTGGCCGATGAGGAGGGAAGAGAAACAGATGAGCTTGATCCTGAAATCCACTGCTTAGAAGACACTCCTCATTTTCCACATCTCACTCGGACAGCCTATGAAGAGTCTCTCATGGATAGTCAGCTAAATGAATTGTGCAAGGGAGACAAAGCTAGCAGCGGTCGAGGCAGGTACAACCTGAGGTCCGACAAAAAGGCAGCAGCACCTGATGTTCTTGAGCATTCCACTAGAATAGAAAAACCTGCTAATGAAGTAGCAGATGCTCACAGAGGTAAGAAGGCTCAACCTCCTTCTCCCATTGTCCATAATCATGTTCCTGAAGTTAGAGAAAACACAAGGCCTATATCTTCTTTCAATTTCAAACATGAGATCCAAAAGATCAGAATTCCTGTGCCACTCACTGAGTTAATTAGACATGGGGAATTCAAAAAATGTTTCTCTGAGCTGTTGAAATCTGAAGCCTCATACCCACTCACAGACTCCATAAACCTCCAAGATGAAAGGCCTATAGTTGTCCTAGGTCCCATGGTAGAAGATAGAGATGATTCATCCCCTCCCTTCTACACATCCCTGAACATACATGATAAAGTATTGCATAATTTCCTTATGGATTCAGGGGCCTCTCACAACCTCATGCCCAAAACTGTCATGGAAGAGTTGGGACTAGAAGTCACCTGAGCTTATCATGACCTCTATTCTTTTGACTCCAGGAGGGTACAATGTTTGGGAGTTATCAAGGACCTAGTAGTTTCTTTGTTTCAGCTACCCATGAAGAGTATGGTCATGGATATTGTAGTGGCTGATGTTCCCCCCAAGTTTGGCATGTTGTTGTCAAGATCTTGGATAAAAAGACTGGGAGGAACCTTGCAGATGGACCTCACATATGCCACCATTCCAGTCTTCGGGGGGGAACATAGGAGGTTGTACAGGGAAGCCCAACTGGCCTACATAATCAGTGATGAAGCCAACCCTACCAACCATCCCATCTATGCCTTGGACACTGATTTAGGCTCCAGTTTACTGCAGCTCACCCACACCCCTGAGGCTTCTTTACAGATCATAAAGCAGCCCATTCTTAATCAGGAGACACCCCCTCCAACCACCTCTGCTTGGAAGATGTTCTTTGATGGAGCTTCCTCCAGTATAGGCGCAGGTGTCGGAGTGGTATTCATATCACCCTGTCGAGAGACCATATCTCTGTCATACAAGCTGGAATTCGAAATCACCAACAATGTGGCAGAGTATGAAGCTCTGGTTCTGGGATTAAGAGTTTCCAAGGAAATGGGAATTAAGGAGATGACCGTGTTTGGAGATGCAGAGTTGATCGTTCAGCAGGTCAAAAACGTTTATCAAGCTAAGAATCCTCGGCTCAGGAGTTACAGAAATGAGGTATGGGACCTAGTTGATAATTTCTTCCTGGCTTTTAATATTTCTTATATTCCAAGGGAGGAAAATGCTTTAGCCAATTTTTTAGCTGTCACAGCTAGCTTGCTCAAAGTTCCTTCAGCGCCTGTGATCAGATCCGATGTTGGGATAAAATATAGGCCCTCTGTACCAGACAACGTCAAACACTGGAAGGTGTTTGAAGATGATCAGGAAATCGAGAAATTTCTCCAATCCATTGGTGACTTTTCTGCAATGCACATAGATGAGAATCCTGACATGGAAGGTGATCATCACTCTGGGGAGCTTTTAAATAAAATTGTTGATCGCCAGATTATTCAACTACCGAGCAATTACATTCTGAAAGGACTAATTCCATTAGAAAGACTGTTCGATGGAAATGATGTGGCAGTGAAGGGTAAAGTTTTAGGTGATGATGATGGCACAGCTGAGTGCAACATAGGCACACCGGAGGAGCCCAAGTTTGTCAGGCTGTCAAGGAGTTTGACCGAGGAGAAGAGGGCCGAATATACTAAGTTGCTGAAGGAGTTTGCTGATGTGTTCGCATGGACCTACGAAGACCTCAAGACGTATGACACATCAGTCATTAACCATAAGATCCCACTAAAGGAGGAGGCTAAGCCATTCAAGCATAAGCTGAGACAGATAAATCCCATGCTGCTACCTGTTATGGAGAAGGAGGTAAAGAAACTGTTGGATGCCCAGATCATTGTCCCCTTGAGATATTCTGAGTGAGTGGCCAATTTGGTCCCGGTGAGAAAGAAAAGTGGGGAAATCAGACTCTGCGTTGATTTCAGGAACCTGAATAGAAGCTCTAGGAAGGACAATTACCCCCTTCCCAACATGGAACACATACTGCAGAGGGTAACCGGTGCATCTAGAATATCCATGATTGATGGTTTCTCTGGATACAATCAGATATCAGTCATGCCTGAGGACAGAGAAAAAATAGCCTTCACCACTCCTTGGGGCACATTCATGTATGCCAAAATCCCTTTTGGGCTAATGAACGCAGGAGCAACATTTCAGCGAGCCATGGACATAACCTTCATCGGGGAAAAGGACCAGTTTGTGGTGATATATCTGGATGACATCACAGTCTTCTCTAAGACAGACAAAGAGCACTGCTGCCACTTGAAAAGAGTTTTCCTGAAGTGTCAAAGGTATGGCCTATCTTTAAACCCCAAAAAATCATTGTTTTCTATGAAGGAGGGGAAGTTGTTAGGTCATATAGTGTCAGCAGAAGGAGTAAGGATTGACCCTAGCAGGGTAGAGGCACTCCAGACCCTGTCACTTCCTAGGTCTAAGAAGGAAGTTCAGGCATTTTGGGGGAAGGTTAACTTTTTGAGGAGATTCATCTCAAACTTTGTCGAGCTGGTGAAATACATTATAGCCATGCTCAAAAAGGGCAATGAAGTGAAATGGATTGCCGAACCCAGGGAATCTTTTTCCCAAATAAAGAGAGCGTTGACTGAGGCACCTGTGCTAATCAGTCCCGATTATTCTAAAGATTTCCTGATTTTCTCGTTTGCTTCTGATGACTCGGTAGCAGCAGTCTTGTTGCAAAAAAACGATCAAAGACGAGAGCAACCTATTGCTTTCTACAGCGAGGCGCTGAGAGATGCTGAACTCAGATATGAGATCATGGAGAATCAGGCCTATGCATTAGTGAAAGCTCTCAAAGATTTCAGGATCTATGTCTTGCACTCAAAAATCACTGCCTATGTCCCTTCAACCTCTGTGAAGGACATTCTTATACAACCTGACATAGATGGGAGATAGGGTAAATGGATCGCCAAGATCCTGGAATTTGACCTGGAGATTAAGCCCACCAAGTTGATAAAGGAGCAAGGTTTGGCCAAGCTGCTAGCTGAATCCAATTGCAAGGCTTTGGGGATTAACTTCATCAATGAGCAAGCTGAGTCATCCGACAAAAGTTCTCAGACCATCATACCACTAGTAGCATGTCCCTGGTACAGGGATATCTTGTACTTTCTGCAAGAATTAAAGCCCCCTGATGGATTGGGAAAAAGTAGTGCTAGATCTTTAAAGCTCAAAGCGGTCAGGTATTGTCTCGTCGACCAAGCATTATATTGGAAAGACCCTATGGGGATACTATTAAGATATCTAGACCCGCAGCAAGTCCAGAAGGTGATGTTCGATTTCCATAGTGGTCTCTGCGGAGGTCATAATTTTTGGAAGACCACAGCCCACAAAATCCTCCGGGCTGGGTATTACTGGCCTACTTTGTTCTCTGATGTCTGCAGAGAAGTCAGAGCTTGCATCAAATTCCAGAAGTTCTCCGGCAAGCAGCAGCTCAAATCTCTGCCATTAAAGCCTGTCGTGGTGTCAGCACCCTTTCAGCAGTGGGGATTGGATTTCATTGGAGAAATTCATCCTCCCTCGAGTGGCCAGCAAAGATGGATCCTCACTACAACTGATTATTTCACCAAGTGGATAGAGGTTGTCCCCACCAGGATCACTTCTCACAAAATAATCATCAGCCTCTTGGAAGACATCATAGCCAGATTTGGCTGCCCAAGCAGGATTGTCACTGACAATGCCGCCCCCTTTAGGTCCGAGCCTCTGGTCAAGTTCTGTGAACAATTTGGAATTTCACTGGTTCATTCTACCCCATACTATCCTCAAGGAACGGACTGGCAGAGTCCTCCAATAAAAGCCTAATAAATCTCATCAAAAGGCTACTGGAGGACAATAAGAAGGCCTGGGACTCGAAGCTCAAATTTGCTCTTTGGGCCAATCGGGTAACAACGAAGAAATCCCTGGGTATCTCACCTTTCCAACTTGTTTACGAAATAGAGGTCGTTTTCCCCACTCAACTCGCCTTATCCGTGGCGAAATTCCTCCAAGACTTTGAAGGAGAACCTAACCACGTGGTTAGAAGGATTCATCAAATGGTGGAAGTGCAGCAGATCAAAGAACAGGTCATGGACAGGACTTATAGTCATCAGCAGAAGATCAAGCAGGCTTTTGACAAAAAAAACAGAAAGAAAGAATTCAAGCAGGGTGACCTGGTACTCAAATGGGACGCACCCAGGCAGGACAGGGGCAAGCACAGTAAATTTGACGCCCTTTGGTTGGGACCTTTCAGGATCCTTGAAGTATTTCCAAACAACACTTACAGGTTACAGGATCTGGAAGGTGAAGAAGTTTTTAGTGGCCCAGTGAATGGGCATTTCTTGAAAAAATGTTTTCTGTGAGTCGCAGTCGGCTCTTTCGTTTTTGTAAATATTGTTTTTTGTTTTTGTTTTCAGTTTAATAAATGACTCCATAGCCCAACAGCAAGGCACTGAATCTGCAAAAATGTTCTTAGAGCATCACAGGGACGACTCTATCCCCCATGGAGCCAAATGTTAACGATATTTCTTGTAGGGGGGGTTGGAATACAAAGGAATGGGTTAAAAACCCACTTGTCCTAAGTTCGGATGTAAATGTGCCCGTGGTAAGCAGTGAACGGATCTGGACGGCATGCATTCACGCGCCCAAATCA
>ML860989.1:27320-40185 GCA_009831015.1 Picea engelmannii
ACTGCTGCTGAATGGTAGCTGGTTACCAAGTGGCATCTGCTGGAGTCATATCTTTCCACTGGACTAGCACTTCCTTGATGGTTCTCTGACGTAGGCGACGCTCACGCTGGTCCAAAACTGCTTCTGGCTGTAGCCAAATGGATCCTTCTTCAACTAACTTTGGAAGGTTGGTTTGAATTTGACACCTAGTTCCAATCACCTTCTTTAAGCATGAAACATGAAAAACAGGATGTAGCTTCGACTGACTGGGCAGAGCTAACTGATATGCGACTTGTCCCACACGCTTGAGAACTGTATAAGGACCATAAAATTTGGGCGCCAGCTTCTGACGATGCTCGGCCTTGAGGGAAGTTTGCTTGTATGGTTGCAGTCGCAGAAACACCTGATCCCCTTCTGCAAATTGACGTTCAGAGCGACCTTGATTTGCTTGTTGCTTCATGCGATTATGTGCCATGACCAAGTTCTCTTTAAGGGTACGAAGAATATCCTCTCGCATTGTAAGTGTTTGGTCAACCGCCTAGACCTTATAGGTATCCGGTAAGTATGAGAGAATTGAAGGTGGTTTCTGTCCATATACTGCTTCAAAAGGAGTCATGTGAGTAGCTGTATGGTAGGAAGTGTTGTACCACCATTCTGCTAGGGGTAACCATTGATTCCACTGATGTTGTTTTTCAGAGGCAAAACACTTTAGATATGTTTCCAAACACTTGTTGACAACTTCCGTTTGACCATCAGTCTGGGGATGATAAGCTGTGTTGAGATGCAATTGGGTGCCCTGTAGCTTAAACAGTTTTTGCCAAAAATTGCTTGTGAAAGTTGGGTCACGATCAGAAACAATAGAGTGCGGCATGTCATGAAGCTTGAAGACTTGGTCCATGAAAATTTGAGCCACTGTGGATGCAGTAAATGGGTGTTGAAGAGTGCAGAAATGAACATACTTGGAAAGGCGATCCACAACCACCATTATGACTGATTTATTCCTCGATTTGAGTAAGTTGGTAATAAAGTCCATAGAGATATCCTTCCAAATAGCAGGTGGAATCGGAAGCGGTTGTAGTGTGCCCGAAGATTTGACTGTTTCTCCCTTGTTGCGTTGACACACCTCACATTCAACGACAAAATTATGGATGTCCTGTTTCATACCATCCCAGAAAAAAGAATGTTTGACCCTGTCATATGTTTTGGTGAACCCTAAGTGCCCCGCTGTGGGTGTAGCATGAAGCTCAGAAAGTACCGTGGATTTAAGCTTTGATTGTTTACTTAAATACAAACAAGCTTTGTATCGAAGCTCATCCTGGAGCCAAGAGTACCCTGGGGGAGCTGGAGCAGTGGTCTGCAATTGCTGGATTAGATGTGAACTTTGGGAGCTTGAAGCCATTCCTAGCGCATAGCTTGGAGCCAATCGGGTACAATGAAGGAAAGAGAAAAAATGGATCCTTCTTCATATTTTCGGGACAGTGCATCTGCCACTACATTGTCTTTGCCCTTCTTGTAAATGATCTCATAATCATATTCAAAGAGCTTAGTCACACATTTTGCTCCGGGGAGGAAATGCGTTGTTCCAGAAAGTACTTGAGGCTTTGATGGTCGGTCTTAATTTGAAAGTATTGCCCCAAGAGTTAAGGGCGCCACAAATCAACGGCATGCAGAATAGCCAACATTTCCTTTTCATAAATGGGTTTGCTCAGATTCCTTTCAGACAGTTGCTTGCTGGTGAAGGCCAAAGGTCGACCTTCTTGCATAAGGACAGTGTCGATTCCTTTCCCTGAGGCATCACATTCCAACACAAAGGTCTTTGTGAAATCAGGAAGGGCTAGAACCAGAGTCGTGCACATGGTCGTCTTCAAGGTTTGAAAAGATTGAGCAGTGGCTGGAGTCCAAGTGAAAGAGTTCTTTTTGAGGAGAGCAGTGAGATGTGCTGCAATCTTTCCGTAGTTCTTAACAAACTTGTGATAATACCCTGTTAAGCCCATAAATCCACACAAGCTTTTGAGAGTCTTTGGGTGCGACTAGTCTTGCATAGCTTCAATCTTTTTTGGATCCACCCTGACACCATCCTTGCCAACTAGATGACCCAAGTATTCTACTTCTGAGGCACCAAAAGCACATTTAGACTGTTTCAGGAAAAGTTGGTGCTGAGAGAGTAGATGGAGAACTTAATCCACATGAGTAACATGGTCTGTCCAGGTTTTGCTATAGATGAGGATATCATCAAAGAAAACTAAGACAAAATGACGGAGAAATGGACGAAAGACATGATTCATGAGGCTTTGAAAGGTGGAGGGGGCATTACACAAACCAAAGGGCATGACCAAAAATTCATAGTGGCCCTCATGAGTGTGAAAGGTCGTCTTGGGAATGTTTGCCTCTTTCATACGTATCTGGTGATAGCCCGAGCGAAGATCAAGTTTAGTAAAGAATTGGGCGCCACTCAATTGATCCAGGAGGTCATCAATGATAGGAATGAGAAATTTGTCTTTAATGGTCAGTTTGTTGAGGGCACGGAAGTCAGGACACATTCTCCAAGAACCTTCTTTCTTCAGGACCATGACTATAGGAGAAGAGTAAGGACTCATACTAGGGCGGATAACGCCTGCATTGAGAAGTTCCTGGACCATTTTCTCAATTTCATTTTTTTTGTGAAAATGGGTGGTGATATGGACGGATATTGGGAGGAAGGCTTGCGGGTACAAGGGGAATGGAATGATCATGAACACCGCGGGAAGGAGGGAGTCCTTGGAAAGTGGAAAATACCATTTGATGTTTAGAAAGGAGGGCTTGGAGGTCATGCGACACAGGGGGTGTCTCTGTTGCTTGTATGACATGGAGTTGGGCAATGACACTAGAATGACCTTTTTTGAGCAGCTTTTCCATGCGATGGGAACTAATGACCTCAGGTGAACCAACAATGATGCCTTGGAATTTATATTGGTGGCCTTCCTAGTCGAATTGCATGGTTAATGCCTTAAAATCCATGAAAATGAAACCCAAAGTTCTTAGCTAGTCTGCACCCAACACAATGTCACAACCACCCATGTCGATAGCAAACATATGGGATTTTAGGTGGTAGTCACCGATTTGGAGACGCACATTTTCATAGCGCCCTCCACATTTCATGGAACCACCATTGGCAGTCATGATTTGGAAATTGTTGACAACATGGATGTAGCAATGAGTTTCTTGGGAAATGCGACGATGAATAAAATTATGGGTGCTTCCACTATCAACCAGAGTGATGACCTTTCGATGCTTGATGTAATCGATTAATTTGAGGGTTTGGGGAGCGGAGAAGCGAGTGAGAGCATTGAGGGAAATGACGGGTTCTACTTCGGGAGGGTCTGAGGGAGGGGTTATGTCAGTGATTTCAGGTGACTCAGACACAAGGGGAGTTTCAACATCCTCTTTCGAAATATCTTCAGAGATGGCCATAAAAAGATTTTGTTCCTTACACTTATGGCCCGGGAAATATTTTTCATCACAATTATAAAAAAGGCCTTTGAGTTGGCGTTCAGCCATTTTAGCCCTGGTCAATTTTTGGATTTTTAATGGGGCGGAAGGAATAGTGGGAGTGACGGGTTTAGGGCGAGGGATAAAGGAGGGTTTTCAGTTTTGAGAGGATACAACTTGTTGTGCTTCTTTATCTCTTTTAGTAGCCTCCACCCAACTCGAGGGTCGAGCCATGAGGACATGGGCCCGAATCTCCTCCTTGAGGCCACTGATAAAACACTATCGAAAGAAAGCATCAGTCATGTCCTCTGTTCAAAAAGCCAGGCGCTCAAAGACAGCTATGAAGTCTTCTAATGTTCCTGATTGTTTCAACTTTGTCAAACGACCCAAATGGTTGGTGTCCGTGTCAAAGCGTTCATAAAGCTCAGTCAAAAATTGGGTCCAAGCAATATACCCTTGACGAAAAGTTTTTCTCCATTGCCACCATTGTCAACGTTCTTGATCTAGATGGAGAACACCATACCGGAGTTTGGCTATGAAGTCTTCTAATGTTCCTGATTGTTTCAACTTTGTCAAACGACCCAAATGGTTAGTGTCCGTGTCAAAGCATTCATAAAGCTCAGTCACAAATTGGGTCCAAGCAATATACCCTTGACGGAAAGTTTTTCTCCATTGCCACCATTGCCAACGTTCTTGATCTAGATGGAGAACACCATATTGGAGTTTGGCCAAGTCATCTGTAATGCCGTATAAAGAGAAATAATGTTCCATTTGGGTTACCCAACTAGTGGGGTCCGAGCCATCAAATTTGATCACATCCACCTGTGGAAGGCGTAGGTCACGTTGAAAGTGATGGCGCTGAAAGGTATGGGAATGGGAGGAATGTTCACCTTCGGTCTTTGGGGGTGCTTCAGAGAAAGGGTCATTTGTAGGGATCTTCAGTTTGGTGCAGAGTGATGCAAAGACAGATTCAAGCTAGGTGGTCAGTTCTTGTTTGACTTCCTCCATTGAGCACTGCATGGTTGTATTGATGGATGAATCGATGGAGGTAACAATAACAATGAGTTGTTTCACTTCTTTTTGGGTCTTGAGGAAACTAGATTGCAAGGTGTTGAAGCGAGTTTCCAGATCGTGGCTACGGATATGGACCATGAGGATGGGTGAACTGAAAAGGGACATGCAGGGTCAAAAATTTTGCCGAAAAATGATATGGATGAATGTGATAAGGGTGAAGAGATGAATCCAATGGAATAGGTCTCAAATAATGGTGAAAAAATTTCCAGACTTATTTATTTATTTATTTATTTTACACTTGCGGAGTTATACTCCGGTCTGAAGAATACTGCAGTGATGAAATCCACAAATGCTTAACCAAAAAGAAATGTGTATTTACTTGGTAACCCGAACACAGTTGCATGGCAATAGATCTAGTTTGTTTTTAATTTGTTTATGTTTCTGTCCCCCAAGGGTTAGGTATTCAAGGGTTCTACAGACAAGGGTTTGCCTTGTGCTATAGCTCTCTGATATGCGTGCGGGGTCCAACAGTAGTACTTGGCCCAATATCTCAGGGCACTAACTAAGGAGGATAAACCGTACTCTTAGCCGTACTACCCAACTACTCAGGTACTAGAGAGTATCTTCCCGAGTGTTGTTCTCGGTGGCACTAAAGCAGTTCGACGACCGATAGGTTTATCTAAAGAGGGCTTTAGGAAATCTAGGTCGATCCGTACACAGGTGCTGTCTGATGCGCTACCACTCGAAGGGGTACCAACAAGGGTTACAAGGGTGGCCAACATATGTGCGCTTAAGAACCACTTGTATTTCCTGCGTGTATGAAAACCTCAACTGCGGGTTTATGCGCGTAACGACAAATCTCTGTGGCTTAAAGATGTTGGAATATGTCTCTACCCTGAAAAAAAATTCCCACAATTTCTGCCAAGGAAAGTGCTCTGATACCACTTGCAAGATACCAGATATAATAAATATGCATAACAAAAATAAAATGCTAGAAATGGCAGAATAACAGTAATATAACCAACATAATCTCCACAATAACACATAAATGATATAAGAGCAACAACAGAAATAACACTTTGATTCAAAAATCAATGTTCATGGGCCTCTTCGAGGGGGCAACCTCCAGTTGAGCAACGCTCTGTTACAATAATTTCCAAGCTAGGGTTTTCATACCCTCGACCCTTATTTATACTAAATATGTCTATCAAGAGAAGCATCTAGAGGAAGATCCTTCTAGAAGCGAAAGCTTCTATTAGGTCTTCTTACATCCGCCTTATTCTATTTTATTGAAAAGCCTTATTAATATTGACCTTTATTACATCTGAATATATTGATCTACCTATGTGCGGGTTAGGACCCTAACACACAAAGAGGGAAGTTAAAGGGTGAGGATTTCATGGAATCACTTCGAGAGATTTTTGAATCATTTTGAGATATTTTTAGAGATTTTTGAATCATTTTGAGATATTTTGGGAAATGACTATGGAGATGGTTGAACCAAATGTATAAATTGGTAATTTTATTGTAATCAACTCATGGTATATAAAGGGCTTCATATGTTAATGAAATGATGTTCAAGACATATTTTGTTCCTACGATTATTTTTGTGTTAATATTTCTCTTTGTTGCGCTACTATATTTCCAACATTTGGTATCGAAGCAACTCGTTTATGGAGTTGAAAACTTGAAGGCTATTCAAATTCCCATAATATACAAAATTGTACGTTGTTGTAGATTTGCATATTTGGTGAGTTATGTTGTGTGTAATTGTTTTTTGCAATCATAGGATAATGTAATCAAACTTGCTATTATGGATCCCTCTAAGTGAAATGGCATTGCAAGTTTTCAGATGGAATTATTTTAATTGTGATTCTTGTTCTAATAGAGATAAAAAACCCGCTTCAGTATTTGATTGGTTGTGGGCGTTCTATGATACAAATGAAGAAATTTGAGGATTCTAAAGCTGCCCAACAGGTATGTCACATGACTTCTTGTTGGAAACTAAGTTCAAGGTACTTTCATACTGTTTTCCTCACTGTTTTAGGACTGTTTTCTTGCTGTCCAAAACAACTAACAAATTTGAACTTTACCCAACTGTAAATCTTCCTTAAGCTTACGATTACATGCTCTTTTGGTGCCTCTTTGTGAAGGGTTTATGTATAATAGTTTTGTTGTCCAAATTAGATCTTCACATACATCAAAAAATACAACACTCCTATAATTTTTAACAACTACTAAGCTGAACGTACTAAGCAAACCATGACAAATGAACACAAGTGTTTTTGGTCAACATGACCCTGGAAAAACCCCCATGGGGAAAACCAATAAAAGAGATAAATATATTATGGAAATATGAAAGAAAATTCTACAAGAAGGAAATATACAAGGGAACCTGATACAAAGACAAGCTTTTCTCAAGCTTGCAATGGAGTCCCTTGAACTTGTGCCTGCTAGCCTTTGAAGAAATGCACCCTTTGCCTTGGTGTACCCCCTCAACTTGCTTTGCTTTGATTTTTCATTTGCCTTGCCTTTTCCTTCTCGTTGAAAGCACCTAAGAGTTAGATGCACCCTCCTCTCCTTGCTTGGTGCGCACTATGCCTCAAGTGCGCCCCTCCTCACAAAGAGTGCGCCTACCTGAAGCTTGCGCTCTGCTATCTCAAGATGGTGCCCTTACTCTCCTTGTGCCCCCTCCTTAATCTTGTGCCCTCCTATCTTAAGATGACACTGACACTCATGAACTCACCCTTTCTTCTCACAAGCACGCCCAAGTCTCATGCGCCCTTCCTCTCCTCAAGAATGCACCCAAGTCTCTTCTCCAAACCCTCACTTCTTCTCTTCCTCTTCACTAAACTCTCTCAAGTGAACAATGAGTCTCTGTTTCCCTCCTTTGCCTCCTTTAGCCTAATCTCAAGACTAACCTAGAAAACCAAGGGCCCAGATTAAATTTAAGCCTTTCTTCAAAATAAATGGATGTGATTAGATCTCATCATTCACTTAAGTTTCCATAGTTCACTCTATGTTCATTAATTCACAATTAAGGGAAATTGATGTCACATTATGAATTAATTGAATAAAGTCACTTTAGACTTAAGTGAATAAAGTCAAAGTGAAATTATAATATAAAGTACAAGCATGAGGGTAAAAAAACCCCCCTTTTGTGTTTAGAGACTCACTGATCCGGATTTTATGAGCAGAATGAAATGACTATAGATTATTAACAGGTGTTTAACAAAAAATAACATAGATACATTAAAACTGGTTTTCTATTCAATAAGGAAATAAGCTGAAACTATAAAATGCAGCAGAAACAAGCTTGCTGGAATGGTGGGGGCTTATCTCTGAGAAGAAATGTGATGACTACGCTCATTCGCAAGAAGATGATTATAATGAGGTTTTGAAGGCCTTTTTACCATAAATATGAATGCGGAAAACCCTAGACATCCAAAAACCTAACCCTAGGAGATGAAGCGTCAAAAGTCATGCGGGCCCCGTCTGGGTAAGTTAGTACATCAACTTCTCGGGGTCGTAACTTTTGCATACGATCTCCGTTTTAGGCGTATGATAGCCCGTTGGAAAGGTATCGTCGAGGAGATTCATTTTGGGGGCTCAATCATTCCTTTGGATATTATTGAGAAGATCGATCCCAAAAAACCTTCATTTAAGCCCTCAAAATGGCCCCAAGAGCTAAAACCACTAAAAATAGTAAA
This sequence comes from Picea engelmannii, assembly GCA_009831015.1. Lineage (NCBI taxonomy): Eukaryota > Viridiplantae > Streptophyta > Pinopsida > Pinales > Pinaceae > Picea > Picea engelmannii. The sequence goes on from ML860989.1 coordinate 35,492, forward strand.
TTGCCAAAATTGACAGAAAACTGTTTTGAGCCAGTTGGAAAAGGTGGGTGGCCACCAATATCTACCTGGACCAATCCTCCCTCCTTAGGAAACAATGGTCTCCATTGCGTTGATTTCCCCCATCAGATGAGGAAATTTTTGTTGAATTTGGCCCCGGGTGAGCCACTTGCCTTGGTGCAAGAGCTGCCCTGCTTTAACGACTCGATAAAGCTGGATACTTTGCTGTCGAGTTTCCTTGATCTGTGTGTCCACAATATGATCGTTGGATTCCTGTTGTATGCAGTCGGGGTTGAGCTTCTTTTGTGTTAGCTATTCTTCTACTTCTGAGGTGTCTAATAATGGTGTGAAATAAGGGAAAAGGAGATCCACGTTGAACACTGGGTGCAGGCCAAGGAAAGGAGGAATGTTGAGTTCAAAAGAATTATCCCCCATGGCCTTGGTGATGGTGTACGACCCATAACGGAGTGGGCGAAGCTTCCGATGGGGTCCTGTAAGGTGTTCTTTATGCAAGTGCAACCAAACTTTGTCATCCACCTGAAACTTATGTGGCACCCGATGTTGATCATGACGTTGCTTGTACTTGTTATTGGAATTCTGTAGGATATCTTGAACCTATTGGTGGATGTGATAAATCCGCTCAATGAACTGGGTGACTTTGTCAGCTTCAGTTGAAGTAGGAGATGAGTCGATCGAGGTGACTGCAAGGGGAAGTGCAACATCTATGGGACCCAATGGTTGGAATCTCAACCCCACCTGAAAGGGGTTGTGGCCGATTGAACTATACAGGGCTCGATTGTAGCTATATTGGATATAGAGAAGACTCTCATCCCATGTGCGAGGGTGTTTTGAATTATACATTCGAATGATATGTATAATCATTCAATTTATGACCTTGGTTTGGGCATCTGTCTGGGGGTGGAAGGCTGTGGATTTGGTGAGATTGGTGTCCAACAGTAACCAAAGGCTCGACCAGAATGTGCTGAGAAATCGACTGTCCCGATATGAGACAATGGTTTGTGGGATTCCAAAATGTACCTAGACTCGTTCAAAGAAGAGCTTGGCAGTGACCTCTGCTATGATGTTCTTTTTGCAGGCAAACAAAATCACTATTTTAGAAAAACGATCAACAACCACAAAAACGCAGTCATTTCCTCGCTTGGTGGACGGGAGGCCCAACATGTAGTCCATTGAGATGGATTCCCATGGTCTTTTAGGAGTAGGAAGAGGGGTGTATAGGCCATGTTTCTTAGTGGTCGGTTTGGCAATAACACAGGTAGTGTAGGACTTGATATATTTGTTGACCTCTTATCGAAGTTTTGACTAGTAGAAATGTTTCTGTAGCATCTCCACTGTCTTTTCAGCGTCGAAGTGCCCTGCCACCCGACTATAGTGGGCTTCCTAGATCATCTTCTCTCACTTGCTTGATGGAACATAGATATGGCCCAGAAGACACAACAACCCATCATGAAGATGAAAATTATTGACAACTGCATTTGCACCTAACATTTAGTAGGTGGTGGCGAAGTCTGGGTCTGTCTCATAGAGTTGGGGCCATCTAGAGGTCTCATGGCCGCAGGAGTCTAGAACCATGGTGAGTGCCGCAACTGGCGGTCTACTGAGACAATCACCGACGTGATTGGTGCTTCCTGTTTTATACTTGATGTTGAGGTGGAATTACTACAAGTATGTGGACCACTTTTGATGGCGATCATTCTGTAATTTTTCTTGTGTTTGTATGAACTACAGTGTCTTATGATCAGTGTGGATGACTATCTCCTTCCTAAGAATGTAATGTCTCCACTGGCGGCAGGCTTGCACAATGGAGTACATTTCTTTGTCGTAAGTAGGGTACTTATAGACAACATCTGATAGTGTCTCACTATGATAGGCCACGAGGTGGCCGTGCTGAGTGAGAATGACGCCCACCACATAGTCTGAAGTATCTGTCTCGATCTCAAAGGGATGATGCAGGTCTGGTAGTGAAAGTACTGGGGCTGAGAACAAGCATTGTTTCAAATCATTGAATGCTTGTTGTTGGGACCAACCCCATGCAAATTTATCCTTACCACCACCTCTGGTTATTTGGCTGAGGGCCCATGCAATATGGGAGAATCCCAACACGAACCTGTGGTAGAAATTGGCAAGGCCCAAGAAGCTCTGAAGCTCAGTGAGTGTGGTTGGGGCTAGCTAGTCACAAATGACTTGGATCTTGGATGGATCCACATGTACGGCATGATGATCAACTATGTAGCCCAGGTAATGGACTCTGTCCATGCCGAAGGAACATTTTTCCAAGTTGGCATATAGCTTGTGCTGCCGCAGGGTGTGCAAAACCTGCTGAATATGCTACAAGTGTTTGGCCCAAGTGTTGCTGTAAATGAGAATGTCCTCCAGATACACCACTACAAAAGTATTGGTGAATGGTCGCAAGATATCGTCCATCACCCTCATGAAAGTGGTTGGAGCATTTTTCAAACCAAAGGACATGACCAACCATTCAAAAATGCCTTCCTTTGACTTGAAGGCAGTTTTCCATACATTTGTCTGTTCTATCGAGACTTGGTGGTAGCCAGAATTTAGATCAATCTTACTGAAGTATTTGGCCCCCGTGAGTTGATCAAGTAGGTCGTCGATTCGGGGAATCAGGTACCGGTTTCTAATTGTGATTTTATTTAGAGCCCGGTAATCAATGCAAAGTCGTCAGGTTCCATCTTTCTTCTGTACCAGCACAATTGGGCTCCCACAAGGTGATGAGTTGGGATGGATGTACCCCTTGTGGAGCAGTTCTTGCATCTGTCACTTGATATTCTCACTCTCTAACATAGAACGACGATAGACTGGCCCATTGGGCAGTGGTGCGCTGGGGGTTAGATCAATGGGGTGCTTGACCTCGCAGTGGAGAGGTACCCCGGTAGGTGAGGAGAAGATATCTGAGTATTCTTCTAGGACCTTATCTACTTTCTTCTGCTGTGTGGAGAGGTCGACCAAAGAGACCCTGGATGTGACTGTGATTTTTCGCTTATTCTGAGAACGAATCACAAAGAAGAAAAACTTCCCCGTTTGAGAGATGACCTTCCTGCATTTCTTAGCAGAGATCAAGAAAATAACACTAGGTGAGACTTCCTCGGGTATCCTGTACAATTTCCTGTTCAAAGTAATAATAACATTACGAGGCCTAGACTCATATACAATATGAAATTTCTATAAATAAGTTTGGCCCAAAAGAACATCACAAACTTCGAGACGAGAAACCCCACACAATACCTCGTCTTTGAAGGGCTTGATGCCTTACGATAGTCGACACTGTTGGCTGATGCAGAGATCGCTTCCTTGGCGAAGGCATCCAATGGTGTAGGGTTGTGGGTACAACATTGTTAGCAGGGCCAACCACTTGATGACCTCTGCTGAGATAAGGTTCTTCTGGCTACTGTTATCAATGATGAAGTGCAACAGGGTGCCTTTTACCCACATCCGTGAATGGAAGAGGTGTTCTCCTTCTTCTAGCTCGTCTGGTTCACCAGGATGAAGCTTGGTGGTAGAAACAATGGCACTGGGTTTTGCGTCATTGATCCGTCTTCCCCTTTCTGGTTCTGGCTCAGAGTCAGAACCTGCATTTGATTCAGAGGCTTTCACTTCAGTCACCAACAACTGCTTTGAGCGACAGTCAACAATGTTATGCCTAGGGCTCTTATGGAAGTCGCACCACTTCCCCGTATCTTTCTTTGTCTTTCTGGTGTCTTTCTTTGCTTGCGTCTTGGATTGGTTGTCCTGATACTATCCATATTTACTTTCTCCTTTGTTCTGTGGGTTGGGGCCACCCTTTCCTGGATTTTTTTGTGAGGGGTTCCCAAGCCCAAATTTCCGCATCTTTTGTTTGAGCTTCTGCTTGATTTTGATGGCATATCGGTAGGCCATGCTCAAGGATGAGATGTCTAGAAATTCCATTTTGGTCTGGATGTATCTATGCAGAGCACCACAATACTTGAACACCATATGTCGCTCCAAATATTTTATACTCAGCTTGGTGTGCAAGGTATGGACGATATTGTGAAATTTGGCACTGCTTGGTTTCTTTCTTTCCACAGTGTGGTCCATTTGGTATACAAGTCATCATAACTTCCGACTGGGTAGTATTGTTCCTTAATAAAATCCCTGAAGGATTCCCAGGTGACTATGACTGTAAATAATGAGGGTTCCTCTGTTTCCTTTTGCTCACAAAAAGTTTCCCACCAATATTTGACACGGGGAACAGATTTGAGGAGCGCAAAAGTAATCTTTTCTCTATTCGAAAAGTTATGGACAAAAAAATACCTTTTAGTAGATTCAACCACTTGTATACAACATTTGCGTCTATCTGACCTTCAAATATAAGAATATCGAAGTTTATTTGTACCTTGAAGGGGGTGGCACCTCCGCTCGAAGAAGACACGTCGCCTGTTGGTAGCCGTCGAAGGATTTGCGCAAAACTATCAATCATCTTGTTCCTTTGTTGTGTGAGGGATTCTTCAATTAAAAGTTTGAAAGGATCTCCTATCCCTTCATCTTTATTTTTTCCTGCCATGAGAGGTTGCTTGGGTGTGCGAGAGATTTTGTCCTCAAGAGAAACAAGTTCGAGACCCAACTCTTTGTACTTCGACCTCATTGGGGACATGCATTAAGACGACAAGGAGAAAACCCCTTTGATACCAATGATA
>ML860991.1:8689-24438 GCA_009831015.1 Picea engelmannii
TAGGATTCAAGGGGGTTGTAAATTGTTGTTGTATAGGAGGTGGGAGTAAATCTTGCATCTGTGGTGGGTTGAATCCAGGTAGTAATTGGGAAATGTTTGCAGGGTACTGTGGATATGTAGGGTAAGAGGGATTTCCATACATATATCCCCTCCAACCTTGTTGCCAAGGCTGAGTTTGCTAAGGTGTCCTTTGTGGATAAGTCATTGGGGAAGGACCCCATTGTTGTTGTTGATATTGTGTATTAGGATCATAAAATGTATTGGGATTTTGGGCTCTCCGAGGTCTTCTAGAAGGGTATGGTTGTTCTTGTGAGACTCCTCCTCCCCTATACATGGCTTGTAGTTCAAGAAAGGTTGGAAACTCAGATGTGGGGTGTTCTAGTGTACATAGACCACATATTTCTATGACATTTAGTGGGCATTATTTCTCGTTGTTGTGCTTCTTTCGGCATCTATGAAAAAATATTGCTAAAGAATCTTCTTCTTGTTTCTTTTTCAGTTTCAGAGTATCTAATTGGTTACTTATTGTGCTCAAGATGTATGTTTTAAAGTTCTCCAATAATTTTCCTAACTCAGTTCTGGTGACAGTCCCTGAACTTTGTTTTGTATTTCTGCTAAAAGGATCTCTTGGTCCTTTGCATGTTTTAGCTTGTCCTCTTGAGTATCTCCTACAGTGATCTGCAATTTCTGAAAAAGGTTTTTGGTGTACATCTCCTGAACTCAACAAGTTTAAAACTTATATGCAATCATCCCTAAGACCTTTCAAGAATACAGTTCTTACTACAGCTGGGTCTGAGGTGAATATCTTTGAATTTTGATAGTTGTATAAGAACCTTTCTAAGTAGTCTTCAGGACTTTCATCTTCTGTTTGATGCATTTTAAAAATGTCGTTTTTAACATTATCCTTACAATAGTCTAGGTATTTTTGTAAAAATGTGTCTTTCATTTGATCCCAAGAAAGGATTGTATTTTCTCCTAAGCTCATGAACCATCTTAGGGCTGAATCTTTCATTGTAGCAGGAAAAAGCTTAAGTTTTTGGGCATCGTCTGAGTAGTTATAGATTCTACATAATATGTCAAACTCAAATAAAAATAAATCTGGATCTTCAGTTGACATACCTTTGAAAGTGGGTAACGATGATAGTGGGATATTCTTCATGCTGAAATTTATGGAAATATCCAAGATTGGAAACCCAAAGGTCTCAGTCTTTGTAGCTGAATTTCCTTCTTCTTCTGCCATTCTACTGATGGATGGATCAGGAAATGGATTTTCTGTGTCTCATAAATGTTCAACAGACTCACGTTCTGCCTGTCCCAATACTAATTCTTCCGTTTTAGGTTCTCCTTCTAGAGCCTTGCTAGCTCCCCTTGAATTTTATGTTGGTGGAATTTTTCCTGCACCAGTGTCAGTTGGATTAGTGGGGGGGTTTGTTTTTGAATCTTTGGAGCTTACAAATCTACCCTTGTTATCTCTATATCTATGCATAAAATGGAAATTTGATTCTTTGGCTGAATTGAAATCCTAATTATAAGTATATAGGGGCTTCCGCAGTGCAAGATATTAGATATTATTTTTGGGTCATAGATTAATGACTTACACTACACAGTTAATCCCAAAAATAATATCTAATCCTAATTCTATATAGAAGGTAAGAAGGAAACCTGGCTTCGGAGAACCCCACTCTAGTGGCCGCATGGCTCTTCACTCATGTCTTAAACTTTTTATCCTCCTCCCTCAAGCAACCTTTTAAAACATTAAAATGTATGCAAACAATCTAAGCTAAAAATTACTTCCTACCGTTTGCAACTCCCCAGCAACGACGCCAAAATGTTGTGCTACTTATATGTCTAACATAATGCACTCATTAATTATCAATCCGGGATTCATAATCAACAGAGTTACAAGACACCAGTAAGAAAGGTAATTCCTAATGTCATGAGTATAGAATCAAACTAGGTTATGTATGCTGGAAACAAATCAAAATAGCAAACTACAATGCACTTTGGTTGTCCTTCATAGAGAGGCTATCTATTCCATTATGGCACATGCAAGTATGAGATGGAATTGGTTTGATAGATCAACTCTAATGTCTGACACAGAAAACTAATTATGCAATCCACACTTTCTGAAAGGAAATCACACATCAATCAACATAGCATGGGTAGTTCAACAGTCAATATGTTGGTTCTGCTGTGGTTCACAATGAACTTCACTAGTTCTTCTCCAAGTAGTTTTGACTATTGTTGCCAATGGCTATGATCACTCAAGGAAATCAACAGAAAACAGAGCATATGCAAAAACAGATCAATTAAAGATCTAAGAAATTATAGAATGAAAATCTTAATCTAAGTTGTACTACTATCATCTAACAGAGTTAAAGCTTTAGCTAATTCATTGTCTATACTACTGAAAACAAACACTAATGCTAATCTACGAAGAGGCTGACCTTTGTTGGGCGGTGGGCCCTTTCCGCTTCAACAGGCCAGCTGCTGAAGTCTACAGGAAGCTTTCTTTTAACACACACATTACTCTCACTCACACTTCAAAACATAAAATCAAAACTCTCTTTAACAACTCAACTCATTCTTAATCATAGAAAATCAGAATATGGAGATAAAATAACATTCCATTAATCTTCACTTAAAAAAATGTTCTGTACTATCATACGCTACTTACATATTGATGATATGCTAACTCTCCTCTCTTCTACCATCCTTGCCACGGCTATTTAATAGTTTGAATCGTGAAACACAAGGAGGCGAAGTGATTTGCAAATCAATCAGTTGTTAAGTTTAATCATTCAGTTACATCTTTAGCTTCATCCTCACGACACAAAGTGCATGAGGATGAGGCAATTAACAAACTGTTCTTATCATAGCCTTGCTAAACAAATAGACTTCCACCAATTGACTTAGGTGAGATCTGACACTTAACTTAGTGCATTAGGCTCTTCCATATCAATACTGGATCACGAAAGGGCGGAAAAGGTGGTACCAGATCATGACAAAGTGTGGTCGTTGGTACCGGATCATAACAGAGCGTGTTCATTGGTATCGGATCACAACAGGTAAGATTTAGTACCAAACGTGTTTGGTACCGGATCAGACAACAACAATATTGGTGCACAGGTACCAGATTATGACAGAGCTGGTACATGAACGCTATACATCTAGGGGTCAGAGATTCACATATGACAAATCGAGGATTAGTACATGAAATATTTAATTCCTTAACTCAATAAACCACAAAATACATGAATTAACCATACTTTACCTTATGACCTTATTACTGGCAACTGGTAGCGTTCTTGTCATTCACTCAAGCTTTAGGTAGGCCAAAAAGGTATAGGTGAAGAGTAAAATAAGGTAATGAGAATGCCAATTTCAGGTCTCAACAGATGCCTCAGAAGTAGAGTACTTGGGTCATCTGGTTGGCAAGGACAACGTCAGGGTGGATCCTAAAAAGATTGAAGCTATGCAAGACTGGCCTCACCCAAAGACTCTCAAAATCTTGTGTGGATTTCTGGGCTTAACAGGTTATTACCGCAAGTTTGTTAAGAATTATGGAAAGATTGTAGCACCTCTCACTGCTCTCCTAAAAAAGAACTCTTTCACTTGGACCCTAGCCACTGCTCAAGATTTTCAAACCTTAAAGATGGCCATGTGCACCACTCTAGTCTTGGCCCTTCCTAATTTCAAAAAGGCCTTTGTCTTGGAATGTGATGCTTCAGGGAAAGGAATTGGTGTTTTCCTTATGAAAGAGGGTCATCCTTTGGCCTTTACCAGCAAGCAATTATCTGAAATAAATCTGGGCAAATCAATCTATGAAAAGGAAATGTTGGCTATTCTGCATGTCATTGATCTGTGGCGCCCTTATCTATTGGGGAAACGCTTCCAAATTAAGACAGACCATCAAAGCCTCAAGTATTTTCTAGAACAACGCATTTCCTCCCCAGAGCAACAAAAATGGGTGACTAAGCTCTTTGGATATGATTATGAGATCATTTACAAGAAAGGCAAAGACAATGTGGTTGCGGATGCACTTTTCCAAAAATATGAAGACGAAGGATCCCTTTTTTCTCTTTCCTTCATTCTACCAGATTGGCTCCAAGCCGTTCACCAGGAATGGATACAAGATCCCAAAAGTTCGCATCTAATCCAACAATTGCAGTCCAATGCTCCAACTTCCCCAGGGTACTCTTGGCTCCATGATGAGCTTCGATACAAAGGTCATTTGTATTTAAGTAAACAATCAAATCTTAAATCCATGGTACTTTTTGAGCTTCATGCTACACCCACAACAGGGCACTCAGGGTTCACCAAAACCTATGATAGGGTCAAACGTTTTTTTTTCTGGGATGGTATAAAACAGGACATTCGTAATTTTTTCACTGAATGTGATGTGTGTCAACGCAACAAGGGAGAAAAAGTCAAATCTCTGGGCACACTACAACTGCTTCCGATTCCACCTGCTATTTGGAGGGATATCTATATGGATTTTGTTAAAGGCTTACCCAAATAAGGAAATAAATCAGTCATCACGGTGGTTGTTGATTGCCATTCCAAGTATGCTCATTTCTACGCTCTTCAACACCCATTTACAGCATCCACAGTGGCTCAAATTTTCATGGATTAGGTCTTCAAACTTCATGGCATGCCACACTCTATTGTTTATGATCGAGACCCAACTTTCACAAGCAACTTTTGTCAAGAACTGTTCAAGCTACAAGGCACCCAATTGCATCTCAGCACATCTTATCATCCCTAGACTGACGCAAACGCACCCTCACTGGGCACGCTTGCTACAACCGGGACCTTCTTCCTCACTGGCCCGAAGAGCTAAAATGCTCTTCAAACTCCCTTGTCGGAAGTTTTCTGCACCCACATAATGCTCTTGGTGATCTCCCCTTTGCCTTATCGGGAAATCGGACCTCGCAAGATTGTGAGTCCTGCACTTGGGTCTCAAAATCCCCGAAACCCGATGAATATTCCCCCATGCTCTTTTCCTCTTGTTGGAGATTATTCCGTCAGGAAATCGGTCTCCACGAGGTTGTAAACCGCTTGCCTTGCGAATCCCCAATTCCCGATTCTCTGATGCCACTTGTCGTCGAGTCCTGGAAAGGCTCGACCTTCCTACACCTGTCCTTCCCTAAGGCCCTTAACCCTGTTGGGAAATCGCGGATCGGAAGATCGCGATTCCCGTTGTCAATGAACATGGGATATTCAATTCCCCGAACCCCGATGTGCGATGACACCTGGCTCCTATTCCAACTTTCTGGGCCCACAACTTTAACTGTTGGGATATCGCGATTCACAATATCGCGGTTTCTGATGCGACGGTTCCCTTGTCCTCAGAAAACTCGAAACGCCGAACCCCGACTTCCCGAGATCTCATGCCACGTGTCCCAGCAGTGATCAATGACCTTGATTCTCTCAAGAATTCATTAATTGCGAATTCCTGCACAAGACTCTTAACTCCGTGAGTCCCGATTTCCCGATGAGAGGAACCACGATGAATCCCTACTCCTTGACATGTGTCCATCCGAGATCAACGACTGAGATTCTCCGTCGGGGTTTCAAGACTTAAAAGGCCTCAGTCCTCTCGACTTGTAAAACCCCGATGCCTCCAAAATCCTGATGACTCCTTCTCGGCACACTAGAGCTTAAACCCAGTGCAACTTTCCCGTGATCTAATGGCTGACAGGAAAACACCCACTGATCCAATGGCTCAATAATCTCTCGATCTTGGGTTCGGTTGTGGTTGTAACCTCCTCACACTTTCACAAGGTCCAACGGCTGACGGTTTTTGTCGGTCTCCTCTATGAGATCCTGGCCGTTGATTTCTTCCCTCTTAGGGGTTTCTTACACGAAACTCTCCTGTGCACCCTTTCAATAATTCTGAAGGCCTCTCTTCCTCCTGAGCTCTCTTCATAGTTTCTCAATCTCTTAGAAAAAATATTTCTTTGCACGCTCTCCTTTGCGCTCAATATTCAACAGCTTTCCCAAGTGTTGAATCTGCCGACTCTGTGCACTTCCTGCAGCAGCAGTCTTCGATTCCCCTTTACTCAGATTCGCAACTGAGGCTTCCTCTTTAGCCTACGCACTCTCTGCACGGCTTCAACAACCCACTTCCACTTCTGAGAAAACAAGAACAAAAGTTAAACTACTGAGCCTTCATCGACGCACTCCTTGCGGATGAATTCAACTGCACTCCTTACAGGAATCTCCTGGCTCAGATAGAGAAACAATTGAAACTCATTCCATCTCTCCTGTTGACTTCAGTTTCAAACATGAAATCTCATGCACAACATATACAAAGCAAATGCATAACCAGAAAACAAACATTCATAAGAACATGAAAAATATATACAGAGAAACAAAACCAGCCATGAATTTGAATCAGAACTCTCTTTTATTAATTCAAATCTGTACATGGGTGTTTTTCACAATTTTCTCTGCTTGTTCTTCTCTCCTGAATGCTTGATAATGTTACAATGTACAAAGGAGGGTGTCTATATCTGTTTTCCCTCTCGAACTCTAAAACTGTCTAATCTGGAAATAAAATCCTATCTACCTGCATTAAATCTATTAAATGCCTCCTATCTATTTCAGACAAGAGCGTATGGCTCGAGGTCTGATACAACATACAAAAGGAGCTCCTTCATAAAGGATTCATTTAATACTTGCGCTACAATCCCAAAGCATTTTCAAAATTTTGGGTTTGTTTCCCCAGCTGATCTCCGTGTGATGTGCTGGCTCGCTTGCTGAGTTGGCAATGCTCCTACATCATACTCCTCGTCTTGAAAACTTTCATGGGCTCCTGTCCATGAGCTCCTGCACGGTCTTTCCATGCTTCAGAATCACTGCTTCGGTCTCCAACTGGCATCTTCCACTGGGTGATTCTTCCATTTCACCAGATATTCGAAGTATTGCTTTCATCTGGTTCTTTTGCTGACCCTCTTATCAAGTATACACTCCATCTGTGGCTTTTCTGCAATCGGCATCTGCTTCTACCACTGAATTTCTGGCTGTTCATCACCTCTAGCTCTTGCTTCCTCAGCCTTATATGGATATAAGTCTGAGACATTGAATGTCGGAGATATTCTGATCTTGTCCGGCAATTCAATCTCGTAAGCATTTTCTCCCAATTTCTTTAGGACTCTGCATGGCCCAATTTTCTTCATTTTCAACTTGTTGTATGTTCCCCTTGGGAATATTTCCTTCCTCAGATGTGCCAGAACCAGATCGCCAACCTCAAATTGAAGTTGTCTCTGATGCTGATCTGCTCTGCGCTTGTACTCCTGGTTCGATTCTGTCAGTCGTTGCTTCACCCTGCTATGAATTTCCCTCATTACCTCAGCGAATTCTTCGGCACTTGCGCTCTGAGTCATTATTTGATCCGAATCCCTCAGCTCCGAAACACCTTTCAGTTGTCTGCCGTATACTATCTCAAATGAACTTTTCCCTATGCTTTGATTCACCGAATCATTGTAGGCGAATTCTACCTGTGGCAATACGCTATCCCAGTTGTTGTGGTGCTCCGTCACTAAGCTCCTCAGCAAGTCCCCTAGACTTCTGTTGACCACTTCTGTTTTTCCATCTGTCTGTGGATGATAGGCAGAACTAAACATTAAGTTAGTTCCCATATTCTTCCAGAGTGTCCTCCAGAAATGTCCAATGAATTTGGTATCCCTGTCCAAAACTATGCTTTTCGACAGTCCATGAAGTCTAACAACCTCTTTGAAAAATAAATTTGCGATGTGAGTCGCATCGCTGGTTTTCTGACACGGGATAAAATGTGCCATCTTTGAAAACCTGTCAACTACCACAAAGATCGAATCATGTGCTCTTTGCGTCCTTGACAATCCTAGTATGAAATCCATGCTGATCACCTCCCATGGCCTTTCTGGTATGGGAAATGGCTGATAAAGACCTGCATTCTGCTTTCTGCCCTTAGAATGTTGGCAAATTCTACATCTTTCAACAAAACTTTTAACTTTTGACCGCATCCCTGGCCAGAAGTATGATTCGCTCAGCTTCGCAAATGTTTTGTCATGGCCAAAATGCCCTGCCAAACCTTCGCTGTGCTTCTCCTTCAACAGGTTCTCCCTCATGGAGAATTTCGGAATACACAGATGATTGCCTCTGAACAACAATCCATCTTGGATCATGTAATCTATCCACTGACTTCTATCTCTGAGAACTGGGTTCTCAGCTGCTCCATACGCCTCTGCAAAATCTGCATCACCTATGTACATCTCCCTGAGATCATCAAAGCCTAAAGTCTTGACTTTGAACTCCTGCAACAGCAAACATTTCCTGCTCAAAGCATCAGCCACTTTGTTAGCAGTACCTGAAATATGTTTGATAACAAATGTAAAATTCTGTATGTATTCTACCCATTTAACATGCCTCTGAGTTAATTTCTCCTGCTGAGTTACATACTGCAATGCATGATTATCACTATATAAAATGAATTCCCTTGGAATCAAATAGTGTCTCCATTTTTTCAATGCCTGTATGATGGCATAAAATTATTTATCATATGTGGAGTACTTTTCCTTTGCCTGATTCAACTTCTCACTGAAATAAGCAATTGGTCTGTCATCCTGACTCAAGACCGCTCCTATGGCAAAGCCACTCGCATCACATTTCACCTGAAATGTCTTTTGAAAATCTGGCAACACCAACACCGGTTTCTCTGTGATCTTACGCTTTAACAGATTGAAGCTTTTCTCAGCCTCCTCAGTCCAATGAAAATATTTATGTCTTTTCCTGATTGTATCCATCATTGCGGCGCTAATTCCACTGAAATTCCTGATGAATTTTCTGTAGAAACTAGCCAGTCCATGAAAACTTCTCACCTCGAAAACATTTCTCGGTGATGGCCAATTCTTTATTACATCCACTTTACTTGGATCCATCTTCAATTCATTTGCCGATATGACAAACCCCAAGTAAATGAGTTCTGTCTTCATAAATGAAGATTTCCTCACGTTGATCAACAACTTCTCTTGATGTAGCTTTCTCATTACTGTAGCTAAATGCTTCAGATGTTCTTCCTTAGTTTTGCTGAAAATCAATATGTCATCTAGATAAACAATGACAAACTTACCTATGAATTCCTTCAGCACTTCATTCATTAGCCTCATGAATGTACTTGGCGCATTCGTCAAGCCAAACGACATGACTAGCCATTCATACAGTCCTTCGTTGGTCTTGAAGGCCTTATTTGGCAAACTAGCTCCCGGTACAAGGTCTATGTGGTGACTTATGCTCCTCATTGGCGACAACGAATGAGGTAATTCGTCTACCACTATATCAGCGAACTCTTCAAGTAGTTCCTGAATTTCTTCCGGCAAATCATCCACTCTTGTTCTTGTTAAAATAATTTTTGGTTTCCTGACCACAAAGAATTGTGGATCTTCCTTCTTCTTAACTTTTGTAAGAAGCTCCTTCCCACTCATGAGAAGTACCCTGTTGTTCACTTCCGGCTTTACCTCCTTATCTTTTATTGGAAGTAACATATGGGTTCTCCCATTCTTCTCCAGGGTATACGTATTCATTTTCCCATCATGAATTACATTTCTATCATACTTCCATGGTCTTCCCAGCAGTAAATGGCAAACATCCATAGGGATGACATCACATAAAATCTTGTCATTATATCCCCCTATTTTAATGTCAACTAAGCACTGTTTAGTGACACTCACCTGATGTCCCTTCTATAGCCATGAAACTTTGTATGGACTCGGGTGATCAGTCGTCTCCAGCTCTAGTTTCTCCACCATCTCGGTTGAAACGAGATTATCGGTGCTACCACTGTCCACGATAACTTTGCATTTCCTATCTTTGGTCTTGCATGCAGTTCTGAACAATCTGCTTCTCTGAGCTGTATCCTCCACCTCCTTCTCGGGTGTTAAGAGAACTTTACGCATCATCAATTATCTTCCATCTTCTGCGTCTTCTGCTTCAGCATCTCGCCTCTGTGCCTCGGCAATGTGAGCTTCTCCTCCGTCCTTCTTTCTATCTGGACAATCAACCTCTTTGTGCCCGTTCTTCCCACATGTGTAGCATGTGATTACTCCACCTCTTCCTCTACCTCGACCTCTAGTACGAGGAAGAGTGTTTGCATCAGCATAATCTCCTCGCTGATCATTTTGCTGCCTTCTTTGTTCAGCATGTGGCCCTCGCTGTGAGGTTCCACCTCTTTCAACTTTACCCTGAGGTCTCTTCCACTCCTCCTTGGGCTTCTGGTATTTATCCTGGGCAATTGATTTACCCTTGGGTTGACTTCTGCCTCTACCTCACTGTGTTGGCTTACGGCTCAGCTTTTCCTCAGCTTTCAATGCCATCTGATACACATCCTCTACCGTTCTGATGGTTGTCATACTCATCTCATCCTGGATATCGTATCTTAAGCCATTCATGTACCTGGCCACTTTTTCATCATCGCTCTCCTGATGACCTACTCTGATATTGAGCCTCTAAAATTCTTCGGTATACTCCTTCACCGTCATCAACTTCTGTCTCAGGTTCTGCATTCTCCTGAACAATGTGATTTGATAATCCCTTGGGATGAACTTTTCCTTCATCTTCGCAATCATTCGATCCCAGCTTTTGATATTTTGCTTGCCTTTGGAACGTCTATCTGTCTGAAGCTCGTCCCACCATAATGTTGCATGTCCCTTCAATTTCGTGACATCATGCCTTACCTTTTTGTCCTCTTCAATATCCTCATAATCGAAGTAGGTGTCAAGAGCTCTAATAAAATCCAATAGCTCTTCTGCATCCAGACTTCCTTCGTAAGTTGGAATGTCCATTTTTGTCTTTGAACTCATTCTGGAAATGGATTTAATCAATCGCTCATTGGCTGCATCTTCAACTGCAACTTCTCCTTGTTGTTCGGCTTCAGCTTCGCCTTCAGAGTCACTCAAATCTCCCGCACTAGCTATGCGTCTCTACGTTGCCTCCATATCTTCCAATCTCGCTCTGAGATCTCGTATCTGCCTCTCCATCTCTGGATTCCCTGTCGGCCTACCTCTTCTTCGTACCTCCCTATCCTCGGGTTCAGGTGACTGTCTTTCTCTTCTGGGCGGCATGGTGAATTCTTCTCTTCTCCTCTGCTACAGAAACAAGATATAAATCCCGCTCTGATATGTATCAAGAAGCTCCTTCTCTTCTAATGCTCTCTCGCCTGAAATATACAGACAATAAATCTTGCTCTGATACCACACTGACACAAATGCACCCTCACTGGGAACCCCTGCTACAACCGGGACCTTCTTCTTCACTAGCCCGAAGAGCTAAAATGCTCTTCAAACTCCCTTGTCGGAATTTTTCTGCACCCACAGAATTCTCTTGGTGATCTCCCCTTTGCCTTATCGGGAAATCGGACCTCGCAAGATTGCGAGTCCTGCACTCGAGTCTTGAAATCCCCAAAACCCGATGAATATTCCCCCGTGCTCTTTTCCTCTTGTCGGAGATTGTTCCGTCGGGAAATCGGTCTCCACGAGGTTGTAAACCACTTGCCTTGCGAATCCCAGATTCCTGATTCTCCGATGCCACTTGTCGTCGAGTCGTGGAAAGGCTCGACCTTCCTACACCTATCCTGCCCTAAGGCCCTTAACCCTGTCAGGAAATCATGGATCGGAAGATCGCGATTCCCGTTGTCAATGAACACAGGATATTCAATTCCCCGAACCTCGATGCACAATGACACCTGGCTCCTATTCCAACTTCCGGGGCCCACAACTTTAACTATCGAGATATCGCGATTCGCAATATTGCGGTTTTTGATGCGACGATTCCCTTGTCCTTAGAAAACCCAAAACGTCGAACCTTGACTTCCCGAGATCTCGTGCCACGTGTCCCAGCAGTGATCAACGACCCTGATTCTCTCGGGAATTTGTTAATCGCGAATTCCTGCACAAGACTCTTGACTCCGTGAGTCCCGATTCTCCGATGAGCGGAAGCCCGATGAATCCCTACTCCTTGACACGTGTCCAGCCGAGATCAACGGCTGAGATTCTCCGTCGAGGTTTCGAGACTTAAAAGGCCTCAGTCCTCTCGACTTGTAAAACCCTGATGCCTCCAAAATCCTAATGACTCCTTCTCGGCACACTAGAGCTTAAACCCAGTGAAACTTTCCCATGATCTAACGGCTGACAGGAAAACACCCATTGATCCAACGACTCAACAATCTCTCGAGCTTGGGCTCGGTTGTGGTCGTAACCTCCTCACACTTTCACGAGGTCCAATAGCTGACGGGTTTTGTCGGTCTCCTCTATGAGATCCTGGTCGTTGATTTCTTCCCTCTTAGGGGTTTCTTGCACGAAACTCTCCTGTGCACCCTTTCAATAATTCTGAAGGCCTCTCTTCCTCCTGAGCTCTCTTCACAGTTTATCTATCTCTTAGAAAAGAGATTTCTTTGCGCGCTCTCCTTTGCGCTCAATATTCAACATCTTTCCCAAGTGTTGAATCTGCCGACTCTGTGCACTTCCTGCTGCAGCAGTCTTCGATTCCCCTTTACTCAGATTTGCAACTGAGGCTTCCTCTCCAGCTTGCGCACTCTCTGCACGGATTCAACAACCCACTTCCACTTCTGAGAAAACAAGAACAAAAGTTAAACTACTGAGACTTCATCGACGCACTCCTTGCAGATGAATTCAACTGCACACCTTGCAGGAATCTCCTGGCTCAGATAGAGAAACAATTGAAACTCATTCCATCTCTCCTGTTGACTTCAGTTTCAAACATGAAATCTCATGCACAGCATATACAAAGCAAATGAATAACCAGAAAACAAACATTCATAAGCACATGAACAATATACACAGAGAAACAACACCAGCCATGAATTTGAATCAGAACTCTCTTCTATTAATTCAAATCTGTACATGGGTGTTTTTCACAATTTTATCTGCTTGTTCTTCTCTCCTGAATGCTTGATAATGTTACAATGTACAAAGGAGGGTGTCTATATCCGTTTTCCCTCTCGAACTCTAAAACTGTCTAATCTGGAAATAAAATCCTATCTACCTGCATTAAATCTATTAAATGCCTCCTATCTATTTCAGACAAGAGCGTATGGCTTGAGGTCTGATACAACATACAAAAGGCTCTCCTTCATAAAGGATTCATTTAAGACTTGCGCTACAATCCCAAAGCATTTTCAAAATTTTGGGTTTGTTTCCCTAGCTGATCTCCACGTGATGTGTTGGCTCGCTTGCTGAGTTGGCAATGCTCCTGCATCACAGACTGATGGTCAAACGAAAGTTGTCAACAAGTGTTTGGAAACATATTTGAGGTGTTTTGCCTCAGAAAAGAAAAATTAATGGGCTCAATGGTTACCCCTAGCTGAATGGTGGTACAACACTTCATACCATACAGCTACACACATGACTCCTTTTGAAGCTGTATATGGACATAAGCCACCTTCAGTTCTCTCCTACCTACCTGGTGTCTCAAAGGTCCAGGCGGTTGACCAAACACTTACAGTTTGAGAGGATATTCTCCTTACCCTCAAAGAGAATTTGGTCATGGCATAGAATCGCATGAAGAAACAACCAGATCAAGGTCACTCTAAACGTCAATTTGTAGAAGGGGATCATGCGTTTCTTCGACTGCAACCTTACAAGAAAAATTCCCTCAAGGCCGAGCATTGTCAGAAGCTAGCGCCCAAATTTTATGGTCCTTATACCATTCTCAAGCATGTGGGACAGGTGGCCTATCAGTTAGCTTTGCCCAGTCATTCGAAGCTACATCCTGTTTTTCATGTTTCATTCTTAAAGAAGGTGATTGGAATGAAGTGCCAAATTCAAACCAACCTTCCCAAGTTAGCAGAAGAAGGATCCATTTGGCTACAACCACAAGCAGTTTTGGACTAGCGTGAGCGTCGCTTGCATCAGAGAACCATCAAGGAAGTGTTAGTCCAGTGGAAAGATACAACTCCAACAGATGCCACTTGGGAACCAACTACCATTCTGCAGCAATTTCCACATCTCAAGCCTTGAGGAAAAGGTTGTTTTTTAGGGGGAGGACATGTTAGGGTCCTAACCCGCACATAGGTAGAATAATATATTCGAATGTAATAAAGGTCAATATTAATAAGGCCTTGCAATAAAATATAATAAGTTGTATATAAGAAGACCTAATAGAAGCTTCTGCTTCTAGAAGGATCTTCCTCTAAATGCTTCTTTTGATAGATGTATTTAGTATAAATAGGAGTCGAGGGTATGAGAACCCTAGCTTTGATATTATTGTAATAGAGCTCTTCTCAACTGGAGGTTGCCCCTTCGAAGAGGCCCGTGAACATTTCTTTCAGAGTCAAAGTGCTATTTCTATTGTTATTCTTATATCATTTCAGTGCTATTGTGGTGATTGTTCTAGTTATATTGTTGTTATTCTGCCATTTCTAGCATTTTATTTTTGTTTTGCATACTTTTTATATCTGGTATATTACACCATATGACTATGGTTGACAATGGTTAATTATGGTTATGTTGCATTGTGGCATTCATGTTTGTTGACTTTAGTCAAATTGCTATGTTCGTCAATGTAACACACCCAACCTCCTAAGTACCATTGTCTTCTACTCACCAAGATCTTTCCAACGATTGTAAGTTTGCTCAAAATATAGCTCTGGATCAAAATTTATGGCCTTTTAAGGATTTGGGGCCTTCATTGGCCTAAGGCATATTTACTACCATGTGGCATCCATGTCATCATGTCCATATTACATGGTACTAACATGTCAGAACATGTCATGCTTTAGCGCAGATGTGGCACTTGCCACCTATTCCACTGGGTCCTAGCCCTCTAAGCGCTTAGCGCTTACTACCAAAATTTCCCTGTGATCCAACTTAACTAGACCTTAAGAGTTGTTTGTCACACATAGGTTTGGTGGCTTCGTCTGACATCATCATGGGACATTGGCCCTCGGGATCTCAGGACCTCGACCCCTTCCACTATTCGCACATCCTGAGATGCCTGATTCGAGATGAGATGGAATCTAGGACACATGGCCCTATCTGCAATGAGCCACTTATTCTAACATGTGGCTCCTCCACTATCTACCACATGGCATGACACGTGGTACTAGTATCACTTCAACACATGGCACTCATTTCCTTCACGGACCCCTAGCTAGTCTCGTCAAATTTGCGTGCCACATGGCTCCACTCACGTTATGATACATGGACCTTCCACGTGGGCTAGCATGGGTGTAGATGTCAGCGAAATTCCCAGGTTCTCCCCAATAGTACGTTGACACTTTTCCACCTTTAATTCATTGAATCACACCATACAACGTCATCTCAAGTCTATTGAGCATCGGTCATTGACTGACCCGAATTATTTTCGATGCGAAATGCGAGCGGAGATATAATAAATAAATGCACATAGATATCGCAGATATTAAATAAGATAACATAAATGTATCAGAGATGCAACCATAAATACAGATATATAGTAATACATTATTTCTATTAATGAAAGAAATGTACAGAGAATGTAAAAATACAGAGTGAAAGACTCGCTAGAATGGTGGCAGCTTATCTCTGAGAAGAGATGTGACGGCCACTCGCATTCGCAAGAAGATGGTTCCTGTTATCCCCGATATCTAGGGATAACTAGGAGATCATGTCTCGAGGCCCACATGGTCCTAGACATGGAGTACTGAGAGAAGGAGCGACTTGAGCATGGCCCTGGAGGGCCCATCTTTCTTCTTCTCAGCTAGCTTTGTCCTG
>ML860992.1:1567-11637 GCA_009831015.1 Picea engelmannii
AATTATAGATTGTGGTAAATTTGTTCCAAGTTTCTTTAATGTAGTATTAATGTACCATTATAGAATACTAATTGTATGAGGAATTCAATTAAGTCTTATAAAATGGATGATTATTAATCTTGACTTGTGTGTTAGAACAAAAAAATCTTGCCTCTCTTGGTTAATTTTTATGGTTAAATTTGGTTTCTTGGGAATAGTGATGATAGAAAAACTCAGCATTATTTAATTGTTTGTACACGTCTATGGTATTTTGTAAAGTTAATGATTTCCTAGTGGTCTTACGTACATGTCTATGGTATTTTGTAAAATTAGTCTTCAATAACTCTCTTTATTGTAAAAAGGGTTTATCCCACATGCATCATGGGAATTGTTCTAATTTCATTCTCTCATATATAATAGAGGTGAATGAGGCCTTTTAGATGTGCAAGAATGAGTGAGAGAGTAAGTGGCTTATGGTATTGATCTTTAGCCTAGACCCTATGGGTCCTTAGGGAAGATCACCCATCTAGTTGAGTGTTCTCTTTCCTCATAAGATTGGAGAGTTTGCATGAAAAATAGAAGACCAGATTATGTGAATGTTTCCCTTTTTTTACCACGTAAATACTTGTCTCTTGTCTCTCTCTTTTATTGCTTTATAATTTACTAATTTGATATGATGCTTGGCATAGGTGATTAGACTCGTTAGATTCTTTGGTATATGTTCTTGCATATTTTCCTAATGTAACATGGTATCAGAGAAGGTTAGGATCTCTATCTCCTTACACAAATTCTATATTCAATTTTTCTACATCATACTTTAGTAGATCTGTTATTTTGGGCCCCCTTCTCATGTGGATTTTCTTTTTTATTTGGACAACCACTTATGTTTTCATTGGATATAAGTAGATCTCACCATTTTTGAGCATTGTTTCGTGAATCCAACCTCACCATTGTCTCTAGAACAAAATAATCAATCAAGATTGACTATCCACTTGTCAAATTTGGCTTTTGGTTTCCCAGATCGGAATTAATTTTCCTATCCTAATGTGGGAAATTTAATTTTTTTTATAACCTAAAGTTTTCAAGCATTTTAAGGTCTAGTAATTACCAAGCCTAATTTTTTTTCGAAGCTGATAAATTTTGAACAGGAAGGTATTTTTGAGTGGGTTTTTTTATAGGGTTTCCTTTCTTTGCTTCCTAACTATCATGCCACCTAGTATTAGAGCTATAACACACACACACACACATGCTTAACTATTTTGATTAATGTTCATAATAGAATCTGTTAATTGCTTTACGCCATTAGTGGTTATGTGATATAGTTGATCTAGATTCTACAGAGAATGGAATGAAGGCATAAATATAATTGGAAACAGATAGAGATATTGCAGAGAAAAAATTAATACAATGAAACCCAAAATCTAATAATGAATAAAATGGAAAAAGACTGTAAAATGGACAATAGTACAAATTGGATAGAATGGCAATAGCTTATCTCTAAAGATATATGTGTCATCTATGCTCATTCCCAAAAAGACATTAAAAGAGGAAAAAGCTACCTTTTAACACAAATTATGATTCCCTATGATGAAAAACCCCTAAATATCCAAAAACCTAACCCTAGGAAATGATGTGGCAAAATGAATGTAGGCCTTGAGGGAGCTAGTTGATACATCAACTTCTTGGGGATGCAAATTTTTCACCCAAAATCATTTTAGGGAATTTCTTGGACCATTACAAATATTAATCCATTTTCTATTTGTTTGGTAGGCCAAAAAATCAAGTATTTGGTGGCCTATGTCAACTTCAAAAAACACAAATGAAATGCCCCAAAAAAATGCATTGGAATTTTGAAACTTGAAAAACTATAGCAAAAATTCCAAGATGTGGATTCTAGAGCCATTTGAGTTAATGGAATAGGCGGGTGGTCACCAACATCCACATGGATCAATAATACCAACTTGCAAAGAAATGGTCCCCATTGTGTCAAGTTCTTTTGTCATATGGGGAAACTTCTATTGAATATGAATCTTGGTGAGCCACTTGACCTAGTGAAGGAGTTGTCGTGCTTTGAAAAATTTGTAGAGTTGGATGTTCTATTAACAAGTTTCCATGTTGGTGTCCATGATATCGTCGATTGTCACCTACTCAATGTAATTAGGATTGGGTTTTTTATGGGGAAAGTGCTTTGCCACATATAAAGTGTCCAAAATATGTGGAAAATACGGTTGAAGTAGCTTTACGATAAATATAGGGTGTAAGCCAAGGAAAGGGGGAATACTTGATTCAAAATAATTCTCACCTAGACTTGGTGATAATGAAAGGCCCATATAAGAGTGGGTATAGCTTATGATGGGGTCTTTTGAGGTACTCTTTCTACAGATCCAACCATACCCTATCTCCCTCTTGAAACTTGTGTCAAACGCGATGTTGACCATGGTGTTTCATATACTTGGCATTAAATGTTTTGGAAAATATCATGAACTTGTGGTTGGATGTGTTGGATATATTCAACAAGTTTGTATTCTCCATTAGGATCAATCTAATCATGCAAGTATTTTTCCTATTTAGTGTAATGGGTAGAGCTACATCAATTGAATCCAATGGTTGGAACCCCTAACACACTTGAAAAGGGATATGGGAAATATCTCTATGAAGGGTTGTGTTGCAGTTATGTTGAACATAAGGAAGGATCTCATCCCATGTGCATGGATGTTTGGATTTGTACATTCTCAAAATATGCACAATTATCTTGTTGACTACCTCTATTTTTCCATTAGTTTGGGGTTGGAAGGTAGTTGATTTGGTCATCTTGGTTTCCATCATCGACCAAACGTTGGACTAGAAATTACTTAAGAAACTAATATCCCTATTTGAGATAATGGTCCATGGGAAAATAAAATGAATCCAAGCATGCTTGAAGAAGAGATTAGTAGTGATATCTACTATGATACTCTTCTTTTAGAGTGACAAAATGGCCATCTTAGAGAACTAATCAACAACCACAAATACATAGTCATTTCCATGCCTAGTTGAAGGCAAGGAAGACATGTAGTCCATGGAGATGGAATCCTAGGGTCTATTTTAGGTAGGTAGAGGAGTGAAAAACCTTTGTTTCTTAATGGAGGTTTTGGTGATGACATGGGTAGTGCACAATCAAATATACATATTAACGTCCCATCAGAGCTTTGGCCAGTAGAAGTACTTTTGTAGCATTGGAACTATCTTCTTTGTGTCAAAGTTCCTTACCCCATGATTGTAATGTACCTCCCAAATTAGCTTCGCATTCTCACGTCGAGGAATATAGAGATGGATCAGATGGCATAAAAGTTCATCCTGGAGACGAAAATCTAAGATTGGTTTACCTATGTATAATGTCTGATGGGTAACAATGAAGTCAAGGTCATTATCATACAATTAGGGACACGCAAAAGTCTCATGTCCAAAAGAGTTGAGCATTATGGTTAGTTCCTCAATTAGAGATCAACTAAGGTATTTTACATTGTGATTATTTCTACCCTTCTCACTGCAAGGAAAACACCTTGTAGTAGAAGTTTTTGTGGAACCTCCCAAAAGAATTCTCCCTTGTTTTTTTATAATGAAGGTGGGTGGTTAGAGGTTGTAGTGGAGGTTTTTTAGTTGCTACACTTAAATATTTTAAGTGCACCAATGTGATAATATTTATGGTGCACTGATGCATTAAATAACTTAGCACACCAAAAAACAATTGTAACTAATCCTTGATTAAAACATCAATTGCCTTGATTTTAAACATACTATAATCAATGCATTGAAAACTTACATTCACATTAGTGCATGACTATCTACAATACAAAGAATGAGGTTTAAACATTTTTCTATATAATATATGTTTTTATTTAAGAAATTACCAAAATGTATTGTTGCACTCCCATAAAAGAAGCATTGATTTTCTCCTGATATAGGCACACAAAAGAACATTGTATTACTTTGTAATAATTCATACAGTGTGTTCTTAGACATTAAGCACACTAGTGCATCTATATGTAAGTAGCACCATATTAGGTTTAGGAATTATAAAATGTTATTTAAATTTTGTTTTTCAAAAGTTAACCAATGCACTTAATAGTATGGAAAAGTGCCAATGGGCTAAACAAAATGGTGCACCATATACAAATTGTTTTTTTTAAATCTGATGGTGCACCATTTACATTTGATCGCACTAGTGCATTAATAGAGCTACAACACATCAAATAAGGTTTAGATATTTTTCTATGCAATATTGGTTTTTATTTTAAAAATTTACAAAAATGTGTTAGTGTGCTCCCATAGAAGGCACATTGGTACATTCCTTGTATAGGTGCACTAGAGAGCATTCCATTTTTTGTGATTACATGCATTATGGTGTGTCCTTATACTATAGATGCATTGTTGCATCAACATATAAGAAGCATTGAAGTAGGTTTAGACATTTTTTTATAAAATATAGGTTTTTATTTTAAAAATTTTCAAAAACTAAACAATGCAATTTATAACTAAGACATGCTATGGTGCACCCAATATAATAGAACACCATCTTAATTTTTTTTAAATTTGAATGGTGCTCAATTAACCTATGAGCACACCATTGTCTCTTGTTATCAAGTGCACCAAGGTAAGTTAAAATAAATAAAAAATAAAAAATTACAAACCGTAATTTCATTTTTACATTTCATTTAGTGCTTCCAACCACACAAACATCGATTCTCACCATCCCAATACGACCAATCCATTTTCAATGTTATTGTGTTCCCATGTTCCTCAAGTCCTTCACTTCTCCCATATATTTGGTTCATTTTCAAATTTTGCAAAATAATACCATATTTTCATTTTTTTCTCTATGTGGCAACAATTCCTCCTTGGTAGGGAAGAGACCATGTAAATTATTTGTTACCTCCTCATTTACAATTTTAGTGGGTCAAAATTTTGAAATTGGATTATATTCAGAATTTTTTTTCATTTTTGTTTTAAATTCTACAAGGTGTGTTCAATCTATGATTCAAATCGGATCCGACAAGAACACTTGGCTATCAGCACAGGACTCTAAGATGATCATCACATGAAAAGTTTAAGGCTATGGACGACGAAGGAGATCGACTTGTTGGTGTGAAATGCCCGATGACATCATGATTGACATCCAATTTCATATGTAATGTATGTAAATCTAGGTAGTATATTATTTTGTTCATAAACCTTTGCCATGTAGGAGAAAAGACAAACAAACAAACAAAAGAAGGAGAAGTGGATTGGAGAGAAGTTGAAGCATTGGGGATGCCTGACCTTCCAACTATCCTCCCAGTTGACTCAAAATTCTATATCATGTTTCCCCACAATGAGAAAAGGGTTCCTTGGTTGTGAATGATGTAAAAAGGCTTCCCAAATGTCACTGAGGAGCATAGAGATGAACGAGAGAGCCAATAACCTTCCCATTGTTGAATAATAAAGAGCTTGGTCGAAGCCAAAGCAATGTTGGTTTTCCCATTTGGGTTTCTAGGGTAAATTATGAATTTATGTATAATGATTGGTGTGGTTGTAATTGTTTATGAATGCTAATTGGTGTGCACTATATTTTAATGGTTGTCTATGTATGTTTTAGCAATGAGAACTTCATGTCATTTGGGTGAACTCGTTTTATGTTAGTATGGTTCTCATGGGTTATTAAACATATTAACAACTCCTTAACCACGCCTATATGTTAATTTTTGGGTTGGAAATTGATGACCCTCCTTCTCGAGCCATTGTTATTTCATTGGGGGTTTCTAATTTCATTTTTGAGTCGCTAGGCACATTCTTGACTTGTTGGGTCGTTTTTAATTTTTTCCCTAAACCGTAGATTATATATATTGAAGTATGGTATTGTCAGGGTGTTTATTATCTTCCCACAGACCATATACATGTTTTTTCCCACTCGTCGACCAACAATTTCTCCCATACGTTTTTCTTCATCGTTGAATGTTGAAATCGACTTCCCAATAGTTTTTTACTCATTGTGCATTGTCAAAATCTCCCTTGGATGTTTTCTATCCATCATGGGTTATTGAAATCCCTCTTTACATTTTTTTACATGTCGTTGGTCATCAAATTCTCCCTGCATACTTTTATTTCAGTTGCTAGTCACTAAATTCGACTTTCCTAAGTTTTATCTTCATGTTTGGGACTCGAAACTGCCTCTTATCTATTTGATTTTCCCATGGTTCGACCCACTTCGAATTCGATTACCCTTTGGTCGAATTCTCTTCCTTAGTTGACTGAAAATCATCCCTTGATCGACTTGGATAAATTCGACTTGGGTCAATTCAACTTGGTCGACTTGGATAAATTCAACTTGGTCAACTTGCATTACCTCCAACTCGACTTGATACATCTAATAGACTTCAATTCCATTGGTACTGACATGAGTTATGGTTTGGATGGTTGAGTCTTTTCCTTCATCAAAAGAGTTACATTTGTATTTATTTCACAGATATTTCCATGTTGGTGCAACGATGAGGCTATAATCCTTACATTTACGAATCATATCAAAACTGAAGTTCAAATGCATTTGGTGAGACCTATATGGTAAATACCCACATTGATTACAAAATGAGTGGACAAGATTTGTTGTCAGGGCTAGAGCGAAGTAGAGAATCAATAATGTTAGGGGGAAATTATGAAGAAGAAGAAGATCCTAGGGTCAGGTTGAATCGATTTGAGAAAATTTTGGCCACATTGACATCAATGGTGTCACAACTATTGGGAGCGAAGAATCTATTTCTTCTTGTGATGCTACCATAATCTTCTTCTCATTCCACTTCGTTTTATTTTTCCTCTTCCTCTATTTCTCTTGTGGTTCTACTTTCTTGTGAGGATTTGTTTGTTGCTTTCGCTTGTCTCCCTCAAGGTATTGGGCTTGAATACTGGCCTCATAAATTGTCTTCAGTCTAAATAACCCTAGTTACCTACGAATCTAAGGCAACAATGCCCCAAAATACTTGCATAACATGTTTTTACTTTTGAGAGAGACTCCCATCTAAATTTCTCTCTTCCTAAACTCTGTCATGAACTCTTGCACTGCGTGTCCTTGTATTTGTCTGAAGTAATTCCATACTCTTTGTTGGTGTTTCTCATACCCTATTGGATAAAATTGAGATTTGATCATGTTCTTGAACACTTCCCAATCAGTGATTGGTGTCTCATTCCCTCGTGCTCTCCGTATTGCATCACTCTCCCACCATATCAAAGAATGGCCTTCAAGCTTCAATCAAGCAAAAGAAATATTTTGTTCTCCAGTTACCTTATGCATGTTGAAGTATAATTCCATCTGTTATCACCTGTTATCAGAGTTGTTGTCGTAACGAGAAGGATGTTACATATGGTATCAGAGTCGGTTCGACCCGCGACTTGGGATTCGCTACGGCTTTCGTTGACATGATTAGATTTGATTATATTGTTGTTGATCGAGTTGATTGTGTGCGTGCAGGTAATCATGGTTAGAGGACGTCGTGGAGGCAGATGATGGGGTGCTAGGGGAGGAGGCGTGACGCCTCCAGTAGCATCCACGCCTGAGGGGTCTAACCCCCAGGGAGGCGAGCAAGTTCTCGGATAGGAGCAGATAGCAGTTGGCGATGTTGTGGGGATGATGAGATCTTTTCAGCGCATGTCTGAGGCACTGATCAACCGATTGGATAGAGACGAGGCCAGGGCACCGACACCTGCTGAGGTTCCGCCACACGCACCGACCATTATAGGTAGCATTCACCGTGAACTCGAGAAGGTTAAATTTCCCGAGTTCTTTGGTGCCCCGGATGGTGCCACCTCCGAGGCATGGTTGGAGAATATGGCGATGTGCTTCACACTTCGCGATTATACCTCTAACATGAAGGTCTGCATGGCGGTCTTTCAACTGAAGGGGAGTGCTCTTCTATGGTGGAAGACGCTCCTGCCGCAGCTGAACATGGCCGTTGAAGATGTGTCATGGGAACTGTTCAAGGAACGGTTCCGAGAGAGGTACCTTTCAGAGGAATTCATCGAGCGTCATCTCAATGAGTTCAACGCATTACGACAGGGAGGTCGTACGGTGCCCGAGTACGAGGCATGTTTTATGGAGCTGCTCCGGTATGCTCCGGACCTTAACACTGAGAAGCTCAAGGTCAACAGGTTCATGTTTGGCCTTAACAGCAGCCTACGTACAAAGGTTAGGATCTTGATGCCTCAAACATTGCACGACGTCGTCCAGAAGGCCCTCATAGTAGAGGAGGAGATTATCAGTGGGGGTCAGATACGGACTCCAGCGAGACTAGCAGGGCAGGGTTCATCTGGCACACCGCAACATCAGACACCAGCGAGACATACGCTGGGATATCGTGGCTTCCAGAGAGGATCCACTTTCACTACACCCCGACGACTTTCGCCTCAGTAGCGGGCACCTTATCGGGGACCACACCATCAGCAGCAACGTCACCCGTAGCAGCAACAGTTTAGGCATGTTCATCATAACGGACCTAGGTTTCAGGCTGGTGGGCCTTCATCTTCTACTTCGGGTACCAGGACTACTGGGCCGAAGAAGGGGTGTTGGACGTGTCGGGAGCCACACTACCAGCGCAACTATCCTATGGAGAGGACCAGAGTGTTTGGATCAGCCAGACCCACTACCGTGGGAGATATGGGCAAGGCCCATTGGATTCACGCGACGGTGAATAACTGCCAGACAGAGCATCATTCGACTATGCTCGAGACGACAGGTACTATCGCTGATTAGACCCTTAATATCTTGATAGACCCAGGTGCTACTGAGAGTTTCATTTCTAGTGCAGTGATAAAAAGGATTAAGGTAAAGGCAGTCGAACAGGACGAGTTTAGCTTCGTAGAGATGGCTTCAGGAGCCAAACAGAAGGTTGGAGGAAAGGTTACAGGCTGTGCCCTTAACCTGGGAGAGTTTGTCACGAGGGTCAACTTGTACGTCACGATCTTAGGATCTTATGATGTTGTGATTGGTATGGATTGGTTGGAATTGCATGAGGCGATACTCAATTGTAAGACGAAATGGTTGAGCTTGGTCGATGATGAAGCACAGAGACGTGTGATTGTAGGACGAAACCAGGGAGTATCCCTGAGGTTCATCTCTTCCTTACAGTTACAGAAGAGTATGCGCAAGGGGTGCAAGATTTATGCGATCCTCGCGCTAAACGAAAAGGGAGTAGTAGAAGGTCTAGAACACCTTACGGTGGTGAAGGAGTTTGCGGACGTATTTCCAGAGGAGTTGCCTGGGATACCGCCGGAAAGGGAACTGGAGTTTACCATAGACCTGAAACCGGGGACCGAACCAATAGCAAGAACGCCTTATCGGATGTCGACCCTGGAGTTGAAAGAGATGAAAATGCAACTGAAGGAGTTGTTGGACCTGGGACTGATACGCCCTAGTGTGTCACCGTGGGGTGCACCAGTTATTTTCATACGAAAGAAGGATGGATCATGGAGGCTTTGCATTGACTACCGTCAACTTATGAAGGCTATGATCAAGAATCAGTATCCCTTACCAAGAATCGATGATCTGTTCAATCAAATGAAGGGTGCGACCGTGTTCTCCAAGATCGATTTGCGATCAGGGTATCACTAGTTACGGATCAAGGAGGATGACGTCCCTAAGAACTCCTTTAAGATGAGATTTGGACACTACGAGTTTACTGTTTTACCATTTGGACTGACAAACTCCCCAGGGGTATTCATGAGTTTGATGAACGGGGTGTTCCGCGAGTACTTGGACAAGTTCGTCCAAGTATTCATTGACGATATCTTGATCTACTCTCGGATGACGGAGGAGCATGACGAACACTTTCGCTTGGTACTACAGTGTCTACGAGAGCACAAATTGTATGGTAAGTTGTCCAAATGCTCTTTTTATCAATCGAGGATTCACTACTTAGGGCATGTCATCTCCAGCGAAGGTATCACCATGGATCCAGCCAAGGTTGAGGCTATTATGGAATGGCCTGCGTCGACGAATGTCATAGAAGTGCGTAGTTTTATGGGTTTAGCAGGATACTATCGATGGTTTGTCGAGGGATTTTCGAAGATAGCAAATCTGATCACGGAAT